>JAAAKQ030089388.1:0-14764 GCA_010016005.3 Zanna intricata
ATGTACTAATGTCTTATTAATAATTAATAATATTAAATGACTATTCATGAATTTCCGAATTGTTAGTTCCACTGCAATGAGTCAATGTCTTCTCCTAAACTAAAACTGACACACCAACACAGCTCACCTTCCACCATTGTCAACCCTACTCTATCTAAGCCTTAACAGGGTAGAAATAAAGATCTTATCAGTCCTGTACCACAAAATTTTACTAAAAAGTTAGAGAAATTTTTTGCATAATTTTATGCCCTTTAGGGCATTAAATGTTATGTTTGGTCTTAGCCACAAAATCTGGGCCAATTCTGAATTAAAAGTCACATTCTTTTAATAATTAGGTAATTCCATTACATTAGTAAGTAACTTTGATTATGTATTCAGGCAAACTTTGTTTAGGATTGGGGGATAGGAATCCTAATTAACAAAAATTTTTTTCCCAGTTATTGTTTTCCTTCACGTCTGGATAAATTTATTCTTATAATGACTTTTTAATATCAGTCACTATTTAATTAACAGGTTCTCTATTTAATTATTAACAGGATAATTTTAATAAATCGGTCAAAGTGGTCACTAAATCAATCACTACAGGCCTCATACCTTAAAACTTTAATAAAACAGTTGAAAAGAAATTTCTAACTGAATAGTCATATGTACATAATTGTACATTTTTATAAGTGCAGTTACGTTTTCCTGGCTTCACCAGAAAAGTTATACAATTTTTTAGCAGCTTCTTTTTTACTGAAGTCTCTTTCAAGAAAGAAATTTTTTTTTAACAATTCCAAAGAAAACCTGATAACACAATTGAAGGACTTTCCTGTCACATGGCTATTTAAAAATAAAATATAATTAATATATTGACATACTGTAAATATCCCACTTTATAATAACAAGATAATGCGTAATTAGACGACATAGAAGGAACCACAATGAAAAACTACCATCAGCACTCACTTCAAGGCATCAAAGTTTTAAGCATTTTTTGGAGTGAGATTGTGCAACATTTTTTTTTAAATATTGTTTTTTTTTTATTAACAAATGTGCTTAAGAAAAATATGACCTTAATTATGCAAAATCTTGGGATACTGAGAGTGATCTTGCTCTACAGTCCTATTCCCTTGCACTTTTAAGGTGAAAATTTAACATCATTGCTCCATATATAGAAGTAATCTGACCAAGTTTGGTCATTATAAGTTTGGATATATAAGGTGATTTAGAGTTCAGCATGGAACACACACACACGCACACACACACACACACACACACACACAACATATGGAAAATTTCCATCTGGTTTTTTGGGTTCCTTAGGCATCAAAACATCAAGATCCAGTGAAACCATGCATACCTAAATTAGACCAATTATAATACTTTCCTTTCTTGAACTACAGCACTATCTAGACGAGAAGGTAAAAATATCAAATAACACTACAAGATAGCACTTCTCTGATCATATCTGGTCAGAATCTTTTTTTCTGAATGTATTAAAGAAAACTGATAAAAGATATCCCAAATGAGTTAAACATTTTTGATATACATATATATATGAAAAATATAAATTTTCTAACTCAAGGTCATCATTCCCGTTTTGATCAGTATAAGAACTTTTTAGTACCATTTCATATCAGCTAAAAATACATAGTAGGTGAAAAGGTATTCTAAATTTACTTATAAGAAAGATTTAATTAAATTAATGATATTTATAATTATTTTAAAATAGAATAATTCCAGAAGCGTTTCAATGTAATTCTTAGAGAAAATCCACACTGTAACATAATTTTGCATTTATGATTAAAATTGAATTAATAATTTTATAAATAAATTTAAAGTTTTACTCAAGCAATAAGAAATGCATGTAAAAATGTTATATAGAAATGAATAAAAAAAAAAAGAAGAAAATGAAAGATGTGTGCATTAGCATAAATTTATGATGATTCTAAAAATGTATAATAGCATAATATATACAGCAAACATCAAGACAAAAATCTTAAGTAATATATGTGAAGAATTAAGTGCAATTCCACTGGTTTTAAACTTCAGTTGACTTGAACTGGTATTATTTAATTAACGAGTTCAAAAAAATTTTTATTTCACATTAATAAAATTGAAGTTCAGAGTCACCGTAGTCATCGCATTTTTTTTTTTTCATTTTATATATCACAATTATTTAAGTAATAAAATAAATATGTTTGTACACCCAAATGAGAGAATATTAAAAATGTACATTAACCACAGTGTTCTATGAAATTTAATTGGCAAATGATATAAAAATTATTTCTAAGTAATGAAATAATCTGATTTATTTAATAATTCAATGTTTTTAGCTATAGCAGAAAAATAAGAAATAAATTACAAAAAGCTAATAACAGAAAATTATCTCAAGGTGATAATTAAAATTAATTTAATTTGTCATAAGGTGTAAAGCTAGTCTTTTTGAAGACTTAAAAAAATCATTTGACCAATTATTTCAGCTCCCAGTTCAAAGTTCAGATACAATACAGACCTCCCTCCCACTCTGTAACTGTATGTTTAGGAGTTTTCATATTAATCATTGTGAAGCAATTTAAAATTTTTATAAAGTAAAAAAATAGGTAATTAAAATAGGTAATAGGTAATTAATAGGTAATGAAAAGGTAATTAAAATTAATTTCTTCATTGATACTTGGGTATTTTTTCATGTTTAGTTCTTTTTTAGAGATCTCTGCTTAATCAGAATATTCTAAGTTACAAATCAAATTTAAAATAATAAAATTATAGAGAGATATGTTTACCATTAAATCCATATAATTACCAATACCATATAAATACCATTAAATGTTTACCATTAAATGGAATAAAATGAACTACCCACAAAAGATATTATGATATATAACAAATTTAATGTAACTGAATATAGCAAAAACATACTGCAGTCTAACCCTGCAAAGACAGGGACATTTATGACACAAGGCAAAATAGTGTACAATTAAAAATCAGTGAACTGATGTTATATTAAGGAATTCTTTTTCTTTCTGAATTCAAGTCATGCAAAGTCTGATTCCAGTGGCACTACAGCTTCTTTGAACTTATAATTAATACTTAACTCAAAAGATAATACAAACAACCAAATATATTGCACATTTCTGTACAAAAAAACAACATTAAATTAACATTTTAATAATAAGACTTTTTAGACAAACAAAATTTTAGTTAACTGAAATTAAGATATTGTGTAATTATTATATATATTTTTTTTAACATAAGCTTATTTTACATGATGTAATAATAAATTTTAGTGTGCATTAACTTCTGTATACAGTGCATTTTAAACTATAAAGCCAAAATCTTCGACACAATTGTCATTTAAAAATTAAGAAAAAGATGCTTACAAACATATTTTCAAAAAGAATTCATTTTCTTCTCTCTCTCTCTGTGATTGAATTTCTTTCATAGAAATTTATACTTAAAACAGTGGATACACAACATCGCATTACCAGAACAAACTTTGGTTAACCCTTAGAGAATTGTTATTTAAAAGTTATTAAATAAATATTTTGTTAGAGATAATAATTGTTATATTTCAATACATGTATGATACAATTAATCTAATAATGATAATATATGAGAATATAAATATTTTAATAGCATAATAAAAATAATTTCTCTTGTTTACTATGGCTACGTAAAAGAGGGAACTGAATGGAGAATGGGATCTAATGTAGAGTTGTTGGAACAATTAGAAAATTCTGATATTGACACACAGATTGACAAGGGAGAATTAAATGTGTTGGACAAATCCAAAGAATGTCGAAAGATAGAGCAGTTAGAAAAGTATTTATTGGAAAACCAGATGGAAGAGGAAGGAGGGGAAGACCAAGAAAGACCTACGTGGATGATGTGGAAGATGTTGGGAGTGAGGAAATGAAGTCTCTTTGGGTTAGAATATTTAGAAGAATGGAGTGCAAGAGGTCAGGTCTTCCATAGACTGTAGAACCAACCAATTAGTAATAATATTAATAAGAATAACATTTAATTATAATAGTGAGAATTTAAATAAAAATTTAAAAAACATCTACATACACAGTGATTACTTTTTGGTTATATATTTTTGCTTATATCTATATTTTTATCAAAATATAAATATGTAATTTTACTAAAATTTTGATCAACTTCCTGACAATATATAAAGCTGATTCTTCTGATATTTCTATTTTATTTTTTGATGATCTTGAAGAATTAGAATTCTAAATTTTAAAATTAAAAATAAAATAGTCAGACTTGTTTCACTTTCACCAGCATTTTGGTTAATTTCCTGATAAAAATGCTTCATTTTAATAATTATTGATGCTCTATATGAATTTTAACTCAGAATTTTGAAGTTCAAAGATAAGTGTACTGCTGGAAATAACAATGTCAGATAACAAATTAAAAGTTAATTACTTTAACTTTTTACACTGAAATATAACTGATCTAACTGATTTAGAATCAAATGGATTGAGGAATTTAAAGAAAACTTGGTAAACATTTTTAAACTTCAATCTGTAAACTTGTAATAACATAACATTTTGTGAGCGATTCATAATCAACACCCAGCAAAAACTATTAAAGGTAAATTGAAGAAAATTTATATACACATTCTTCTTATGGTGTGAGTGCAAACTAAAAGAGGATTTTTTGAAATTTCTAATTTAAACTGTTAAAATGGAATAACAATAAAATTTACTATTTTTTTCTTGGTAGCAAGAAGATATTGACTTGATTTTTTATGTGAGCAATCTTCATGTGAATATATAAAAACTAATTTCTAGATTTTTCGGAATTCGATCTTAAAAAGAGTGAAGAAAGATAAAAACATCTCAAACAATGATTACAAATTTTTCCCATTTCTGATTACAATAAACAAGATACTCACTCAATTTGGGCTTTGAAATACTTTTCAGATAAATATCTAGAAACTATTTTAAATGTGTTAATTTTAATATTTTAAGGGATAAAAAAATAAAATTGTTTTTTAAATTTTTGGCATTTTATGCTACCGCAATTGAATCAATCTTTATAAGATTTGGTAAAACTGTAATGATAATTTATGTTTGTAATTCTGATTATGAATTTCGCAAGCAAAGCTGTGATGTAAATCTAAACACCAATTAACAGGTCCTGTACCAACCAAACTGGTACTCTGAAGAAATCACAATACACTGATAGTATTTATAAATTGAACTGACTTTAATTTTTATTTATCATTATTATTCTCATAAGCAATTATTTAATGAACACAGAGTTGCCCTGGGTAGATGAGAAGGGCAAGTGAAATGAGCTCTGATTAGCTAAATATCCCTTGACCGCAAAGGGAAATGTAAATAATCATAAAGCATGAGCAAAGCCGCAATAGGATACTAAATATTTATAAAACAAATACATTGCATGCATGCAAATTTCAAAATAGTGATCAAATTAGTTTTTAAATCAATATCATCACACATTTTATTTTCTATGAGAAAAAAAAAAAGTTGGACAGAGAGATAAAAATGAAGTTTTTTGTAAACGTGTTTATAAGAAGTTTCTTAATTTTTATTTTATTTTTACAGCAACAATCATTATTCAAATTTATGTATAGTTTTGAAATACTTAAAACATAAATAAATTTCCTAATAGACCATCAGTTATAATAACTAACACTAAAACATTAGGCCATAGTGAACAAAAAAAAAAAAAAATCTTTGATATACTAATTTAAAAAATTTAAATCATAATTAAATAAAACTATCATTTTTATAACAAAACTGAATTAAATGATTTTTTTTTTTCTTTTTGGCTTGTAATAAACTGCACAGTATAAATTACTGATCTTGGATCTACTCTTCCACGTACATTATATTTTATGCACAGTAGAAGATATTAATATAAAAATTGAAAATAGAAATTTGAAATAGCGTCAGTTAAATAATCATTTATGCCATGTAAAAAAATGGACGGACAATAAACTAAATAAATGCATAGTAAATTAATGGATGCACAGTAATTATAATGAATGTCCAATATTTAATTTGGTGACACCACATCTAACTACTAAGTATTATTTAAAATATTTCAACTAACATGTATAATCCAAAAACAAGAGAGTTTATTAATATTAGTAGTTACATTAGGGAATATAAAGAAATTGTAATTTTTATTAATTATTTAATTTTTGGTTCTTAAAAAATATTTTGTTGAAACAAATATTATTTCGCAAAAAAAATATATATATAAAAATTACTTTGAGGTTATTTTATTTTCAGTTTTTACTTTAATCCAACATCTCTATATTTAACGTTGCTACTTTGAACTATTTTGTTTTGAAAGTAACTTTTCACAAACAAAATATAACAAAAAAACCGGTAGATCAAATGTTTACAAAACTTACAGCAATAAACATTTAAGTGCACAAATCATACTCTTAGTTTCAGTCTGATATGCTTGATCCCCTTTATGACAAGCATTTCAGTAACCGTGCATATCATGTAATGTGTATGTAAAAGTGTCTATGATTACATCATGAATACAACTATTATTAACTGTGCTATTATATTTATTGAGCAAAGTTTGCATTTACTGAACAAACACAATGAAAGAAATATGACATCCAGTGAAAAACAAGAAATGAAAATAAAATACATAATTATAAATATTTTAACTTAACGTTAATAATAATAACAGAACAACAGATCATTTATAGTTTATTCTTCGTGAAGCGATAACACACTGATATTTTATACATAGCAAAATAAAAAATATACTGTGCAATTTAACTTCACTGTTTAAAAATGTTTTTACATATGCCAAACATTTTCTGCCTTGGAAAGATGTATTTTCATCTACCACCGATGATTAAAACTTACACAATAAAGATGAAAGTTAGGTTTACAACAATTAAATACATAATTAAAAATTTATAAAAATTATATATGTATTAATTTCTTTTATATTAAGCTTGACTTTTTTGAGTTTGTTAGGGTTACCATTTTTATAAATTATTATACAGAACGTTCTGGGATGTATTAGCTTGAACTTCAGGAACTGATTCAGATCACCAAAATGAGCAAAAAAGGTTCACATCAACATAATTCCTAATTTGCTTTGTCTTCTTTCTGGATGCCATTTTGTAATTTTCCATAAAAAATGATTTTTCAGGAACGGGTAACCTACTTCAATTAAATTTGTCAACTCTAAGACTAGTGTGTTTTACAAAATAAAAATTTTTGAAAACATCACCTTCAATGAAAATGGGAGTCTTCTTAATTTTTTATCTTCAATATCTTTGTAATTATTTGTTTGATCAAATTTTTAGTTATTACAAAATTTATTAAGCATTTTGAACAAAATGGCATCTAATTTTCAAAAATCCATTGACAAACAATCGAGTTATAACAGACAATTAACCTGGCAGTATGTTTGTACACCATAATGCAATTTGATAATTTTTGCCTGTTTTTATTTCCTCCACTAAATGTAATAAAAATTATTAATAATAGTAAATTAATTAAGATTATTAATTGTCTGCAATAACTCAATTGTTTGTCAACAGATTTTTACAAATGAGATATCATTTTTTCAAAATAAAGTGCTGAATAAATTTTGTAATAAATAAAAAATTTGATCAAAAATAATTATAAGGATGTTGAAGATTAAAAAATTAAGATGGCTGCCATTTTAAAGTTTTTGAAGGTGACGTTTTTAAAAGTTTTTATTTTGTTAAAAAAAGACACTAGTCTCAGATTTGCCAGATTTAACAGCAGGTTTACGTGTGGAGAAAACATTTTTTATGGAAAACTACAAAATAGCATCCAGAAGGAAAACAAAGAAAAATAGGAATTATTGGGGTCTTGAATTACTTCATGACGTTCGGCTAATACGTCCTGGAATACTCTGTATCATTTTACAGCCATTAAAGGAAAAATGCATCCAATTTTTTGTCCAGAAGATTATTTTTGAAATCATGAATCACACATAGTTTTCAAATAGAAAGGAAATATTACTATTTTGGAGTAGACACTCTAGCATATTTTTGAGCATATCAGAAGAATTTCAGCCTTTTAATATAAGGGGCTCAGAAGTTATACATTTTAAATAATAATTATTATTATTTCTGTTTCTGAGACATTAGTGAAATATTTTAGACATTGCCATCACAATATTAATAAAGAAAAAATGTATAAAGAATTTTGGTACATCTGAAGAGATACTGTAATTGGATAAGAAAAACTGAAAAATAATGGGAATTTGGCAAATTTATTCAGAATACAAACACAGCGAACAGTCAAGTCTGAACGTTTCCTTCCAGTCACTGTACTATAATGTTACAATGCTATGTATAAAATCCAGTTGAAAACTCTGCTGTTGTTTATCATATTTGAAAAATAAAAAATTTATAACATCTTTAGAAATAGGACAAAAGTTCTGTTCTCACCTGAATGGGGGGTATGCACTGGTAGCAGTAACACCAAAAAAAAAACAATAAATAAATAAATAAACCTTTTATTCTGATTGTTACATAATAAACAATACATTATTTAGATTATATCAGGAGTGGATAGATGTGCTACTCCACGGATAAAAAAAGGAATAGTCCTAGCATTTACCTGGATGGATCGAGGGAAACAATGGTAAAACCTGCATCAGAGCAGCATCAGATTTAAATACACAATTAATTATAAAATAGATAGGAATAAAATCCATACTAATTAATCAAAATAAAAACACATGAAATAATATTAAAGTAAATATGGGAAGATACTGAGAACAAAAGAATACTACAAAATAATTCATAAATTAAAGGGCACATGAAAATTATTTGAGCATTTATTTATGTCCACATTGAATAGATCGCAGAAATTTCAATTAAAAAAAAAAAAAAAATTAATTAGTATTATTATACTGTTTCTTTAAAGGAAAACTTCTGAACTATACTTTAAATTAAGTGGTGGGGAGATATTTTAAATGGTTGGGTATAATTCATTAAAAATGACAATCAAAGTATAATTTTTTTTTTTTTTTTTTTTTTTTTTGTAGCCAAAGTAGTGTACACGAAAACAAATCAGTAGTCTGGTTTGATAGAATTGGATATAATTATTTTTTAAGAGTGAATATTTATTCTTTCCAGCAAAGATTTCACATCCATATATATGAAACCAAGGGAAATTAGAAATTTTTATCTTCAAAATACCAGTTAACACAATTTATGTAGTTAAACAATACACAATTAATGTTCATGAGTATATCACAAAGTTCTCCTGGAACTTTCATAATCTATTCTACTCATGAAAATAATGGAATATATAAACATACATCCTAAAGTGCTTCATTAATGAGTAAAGGCTAATAAAAGATTTTTCTTGAATTTCAGCTACCTTGTTGAAATAAGGTCATTTTGAAATTTTTAGGATGTTGATTTAAGGGCAGAATTAGCAATTTTTTTTTCATGATTTTTGACCTGAAAAATTGAATAAAACAGGTCTCAAAGAATCATATCTATAATGATTTTTGAGAAATCTGGCATGAAAACCAATAAATTCTGCATCTTATTTAACATCCTAAAAATTTCAGCATGATCCTATTTCAGCAGGGTAGCTGGAATTCATGTAAAATTTTTCATTAGCTGTAACTTGTAAACAAAGCATTTAAGGGTAAATATTTAAATGAACTATTTCCATTATTTTCATGAGTAGAATAGGATATGAAACTCCTAGGAGAACTCGTGATATACTCTGAACATGGATGACAAACAATGATCTGACTGTCTAGTCTTGTACCTTGAAAACTTGTGACTTTTGAGGGATTCCAAATATTCTCCAAATACTTTTGAGGGATACTTCAGACAGGAATATATGTAAGCATAATAAATACTTAAAAATGATGACAGGATAAGTATTTTATTAAGACCCTTAAAATCAAAGTAATACAATTTTGTCTTGTGGTGCACTTTCCCTGCAGGTAGATTTGACCATCTACACATTTTTTTTATTATTGATTCTTCTTTTCTATTTTGAATTTTGTGGATATAAGCTGGATTCATATCCACCAAAATAGCTCCATAGATCCATGAGGATCAGTGCGCTTCCTTAGTGTTAAATTCCAGTGATTTAATACAAGAACTAGTACTGGTACACCAATACGGAAATTGTGAAGACAAAAAAGAGTTGAGAGGTAGTAAGTTAAAATAACTACACAGCAGAAGATATTAAAATTACTTTAGCTTAAAATTCAAAGATATAGCAGACATTAAGTGTTATAAATACTTTTCTTCAAGTACAATTAGGAAAGGCACTAACTGGAATTTCACTATTCTTTCATAACCCAGATATGTAAAATGTTGAAATTTAGTAGCGTTATTCCAAAGAGAATTTTCAGTTGAGTAAGTAGAAACTATTTTGATTATAGGAAGCTAAAATAAAAAAAAGGGTTGGGAAGTAGCACCAAGACCAGAAGAACTGTAAACTACAAACCTAATATGTTTATTCACTTTAAATAGTAAGCAACCATTAAAAAGAAATGCTTCCTCATTCATCCATAAGGAGTGAAAATGAGAGCGAAAACTACTTTTTGTAATGCAGAGTATCTTGTTTCAGTTTAGCTGCAGTAGTGAAATTTGTTTGGAATGTTTACTCCATATTTACAAATTTCCCTTTAATACTGTCACTTAGAGAGAATTAATCAAAATTAAATCTGCATTATCAAATGTTATATTTTCTAAACCTGTAACTATAGAAGCTCAAAATTAAGTAGAGGTGCTAACTCCAACATTACATTAATAAAAATACTATTTATAAAATTATACAGCGGGTTTTCCCTTTAAACCAGCCCTCAAAGAATGAAGCCAGATTAAGGATGGATTTAATAGTTCCCATATTTTGTGATTCAATTGTATTAGAAGAAAGAATTCATCACTGAAATTAACTTCAACAATATCTGAAAAAAATGTGGATTCTTTTTTGCCACCTCTAAAAGAGTCAATCAGGATAATGTTAGATTTTCTAATTCCTGTAAATACTTAAATCATGTTAAAGAGGAACTCAAAATTCACCATAGTTACTAATTAAAAAATTCAATGCAAATACTCTGATAACATCCCTTTAAGAGGGATTATTCTGTATCTATGCTTTCAGAAACCAAAACGATGTTTCACACATTTCCAAATATCTCACCATTTTACAACTGATTTTCATGAAATAAAAGCAGTTTTAGAAAAAAGGACTGGCTTACTATATTTTTTTTCTATCCATTTTTTTTTATTATATCTCAATAGTATTTGATTACCATCAAACTTTATTAAGTCTAATTTACAACTTTAAATGTAATAAAGATACCAAGATACCAAAACTTGGAGAGCAAGTCACTAGTAATGTAGAACTATTAAGATAAATTGGTGAAAACTACAGTATTGTAAAATGTTCTGTAAGCCCGTAACTTGAATCCATATAAAAGTTTGCAATGTATTCAAGAACAAATGTCTCAGCTGATTTTAGTGCACAACTTAGTTATGCAACAATATACCGGTAAGGCTTGGCTCTTATTCACTGCTATTATACATATTAATATTTAAAATTTACATTGGTATATTATAAGTTTATAAGATACAGAAGGGGTGAGGAGGAACACTGGATGGCATTATGAAAGCCATTCATAGAAACATTTTCAGAAATTACCTTGATTCTTGCAGAGATGACTGTAATTAGAACTGAAATATTTGAAATCTGTTGTATTTTGGCTCTTTGCTACTACACTTGAAATAACATAAAAATATTCTAGGTATAAAACCCTCTTAATCTAGGTTACAGATCTCCTGTCTATATTCAAAAATTTCTTCACCCATTTAGACTAGCAGTAATATTTTGCTAAGGTGCTAAATTTACATATTAGATAAATGAAAATTCCTTTAACCCATTTTTGCTTATTCAGAAAATAGTTTTAAAACCAATGATCAAATAACATTGATATTTTAATAAGGAAGCTTCTATACCATTTATATTCATATAAATATAGTCTATATCCACAGCTTTTGATATGATGCATATATTCAAGCAGAAAGTAATTATTAGCTATTTAATAGAGATTATGAGACAAAACAATTCTCAAATATTTATCACTGTTAATAAAAAAAAAAAAGATAAAGAATATTAATCAGGAACCAAGGCAGGGATGCAGACACTTTCCGAATATATTTAATATATTTGGTTGAAATCCTTTGGGAACAGATAAGCTATTTACCTGGGTATAGTTATGACTCTGACAATATTAAAGCATCCTTACTTTGTTATTTTCCGATGAGCACATCTTGATAATTGATGATTATGATATCCTACAATGAGTAATATTTATTATGTAGTTTACATATTTCACTAAGAAAGGAAAGTTATGGGTTTTAAAGAAACAGTGCCTACTACATCAAAGGAAAAAGTTGATGATCACTCTGTCAAACAAGTCAATAGTTTTATCTCATTATGGTAAAGCTGTCATTGATAATACGACAGAACAATTCAATAGAATAAATCATGCACTGAAATGAATGCCTAAGAATAAAGTAAAATAAGAAAAATCCTGAAATTTTATAAAGTAAAGTTAGTTCTGGTTCGCTCATTTATTTGGGAGTAAGTCACGTTTGATGAAATCTGCTTATGGATGAAGACTGCATAGACAAGGGAAGAGATTCTTGGGAGTGTTTATATTATGTACAAGAGGCCGGACAGAAGGTAGAATGAGGATATTAAGCAGAAATCAAATACTTTTGTCTAAAAGTTGAAGTTAATGGTTGATAATAAACAATAATGATTTGATGGTATCGGAAGAATGGATGCAGATGATCAAATTCCTAATATCCACTGAGAGGAAAGAGACATTTGGAACAACTGAAGAAGAGATAAAGGAATTAATTTTAAATAAAAGATCAATAGATAGTATAGCAGGTCCCAGTAAGGCAGTAAACTGCATCCCTTATAACCTCATAATTTTATAACAACTACAATAGCTTTGGGAATAATATACTGGAAAGTGAAGGATTTAAGCTAAGATGAAATAAACTGTTAAGGCCACGTCTAATAAACCAATTCCCATACCTTAAAATTAAACTACAATTGATATAGTAGTCAATACCACTTAAATTTTAGTTCAAAGAAGGTGGATTCCTAATTAATTCATGCTTCAGCAAGTAAATAATTCAAATTAGAAAGTAACACTTTAATTCAAAATTTTTAATTGTAGAAATTTTTGTTTAAGAATAAAACAGACTTGAATTTTTGTTTATAAAAATGTTTGAAAATATTACCTTGATTATATTACAACATCTTCTTGAATGAAGTAATAGATATAAAAATATATGGAAAATAGTATACATAAACACTTAAATTAAAAATTATAAAAAAAAAAAACACCAATTTCAATTTCCTATATAAATTATCTCCCACTTCTCCAAAACAAAAACACAATCACTGCTGTCAAGGTCATCAGTGAATGTGTACATAACTAAACTACTTCTAGAAAAAAGTTACAAACTTCATAATCGTAAGATATGAAAAATGTTATAAATACAACAAAATTAAATTTAAAGAAAGATCAATGAAAATTTACTCCATTTTTAAGTAACAAGAATTATAACAAAACAGTGTGAAAAAATGACTCTGAAGATATACCTTAACGGTGGTTCCAGAGGTTAAAGAAAACAATGCAAAATATTAAACACCACAATATATCAAGAGTTAAATAAATAATATTTTAAATCAATAAATTAAAAGATATTCTCACCTTTAGCTTGCCTCCTCCTTTTACAATCAAAGTCAAGACGACGACCTTGAAGTTTCTTTCGATGATGCTAAATAAAAAAATTTCAAATCAATTACAACCAAAAAAAAAATTATAACTATTAATAAAAACTAACATTATTTTCTAATAAAAATAATCACTAATAATAAAATTAATAAATACATAAGAGAATCATCTAAAATAACATCTAGTTATAAAAAACTTTAAATAAGTAACAATTTAAAAATATTTAACGATTCCTAAAATTCAAGTTAAATTAAAGAAAACTTCTCAAACATATTCTTCAAACAATATTTGACATCAGTGTAAAAGTTTTTGTGGAATAAAACAATTCTTAAAACCATTTTTTTTTTCTTTTTTATATGAATTGCACTCAATGGATACAAGTGCTTAACCAAAATGAGGGATTTCATCATATTCTATTTTATACAGCATACATTATTACTTAAATTTATGGTATTACTTAATTTTTATTAATTTAACATTGTAAAAATACAATTAGATAAAAGTACAGAACAAAAAAAATACATTCACTCACCATGACTTCTTTCAAATCTTTCGTTTGTAAATGATGAAGCGGTTCTAAGAAGTTCTGTTTTGTGTTGTCATCCAAGGCATACTTAACATCTGCCATCTGTTTAAGTCCCTCACCAAATTCAAGCATTGCTTGTCCTTCAAAAATGAAAATAACAAAACAATAATAAAGTATATAAGATTCAATCAATAAATTTTTATTTTATAAATTATTACTATATAAATAATTTATTGAATTTACCCAATGCAGCTGAATATATATATACATTTATTACTTATTACTTTTTTGAATGTTTTTCCTTTTTTCTTATCATTCGTGCTTTCAGAGTATATATTCGTTCAAGTGAATGTAAGATAAAATAAAGTAAAAATTAAAATCTATATATATATACAGGGTGCGGCAGTCAATCGGGCGATTTTAAAAGCGTTATCAAGAGTGAATGATTAGATTTATTGACATGAA
>JAAAKQ030089432.1:7828-20034 GCA_010016005.3 Zanna intricata
ACTCTTCATTGCTTACTGTTATGTTTAATTTTGTGGAGTAGTTGCAATTTACAACCACAAAGTTTCAGTTGGTTGTGTATATCATTACGGACAGTCCTTTTAGTAATGTTGAGTTGACAACGTAGAAAAATACACTAGGAATTAAATGTTTTGAACTTCATGCAAAAACAGCCAAATTCTTTCTCTGTTTTTTGCAGTTGTTTTAGGTTTATCAGCTTAGTGTCCTTTCTAAATGCTTCTGGTGTCCAAAAACTGTTCACAATACTTTTTGCCTTTAGCACTTAGAGAATTGTAATGATAGACTCACATGTAATTTCTTTATTCAAATCACTGATTTTGTTGCTGTGAACCAATGCATGCATTGTGCTCTCTTTTATGATAACATCATGGTATTGAAGCCCAGGCTCATAAGAGATAGGCCAACAAGCTAATACAGTTGCTACCTGATGGAGAATGTGTTACCTAAAACTTAATTTTTATCACTTCATTACACATACACTATTTAGTGCTACAAAATAAAAATTATATTTGTTCTTGAAACTCTGGAGTTCTTTTTCAGGCATATAATCTATACAAAATTATTCACTGTTGGAATTGAATGACTAATTTGCCACAAATAGCATAATTTTTCAATTTAAAGATATTGCTTTGGAGAAGATACATAATACAGTACAAAATTACATCCTGTGATACCTTTATATATGTTACAGGCTGTCAGGGTTTCATAGTTGCAAGCATAAAATTAGCGTAATTCACATCACATATTATAAATGTGATTGAATAGTTTAAAAAAAAAAAATTTAACTACAGATGACATATCAATATGTGCCATCTGATAGTTAAAATTGTCAAAACAAAAATCTTTCTTATGATACCCCAATGGGTGTCATATGAAAGATTTTTAGTGGCATGATGAACCATGATGTACTTTATATTTTTAATATTAACGAACCAATAGTTAGTTTCAAAAAGGGCTTTAGAAGAAAAAGGCAGGTTGATTTTATTATGACTTCCTTTACATTTAATAATTTAAACTCTTTTATTTGATAATCTATTTGAGAACTTAAACAGTTCAGACTTTCAGTTTGGTAACTGTCAAATGAACTTTCTTATTGATTAAACTTATTATGAATGGTATTTTATTGTGGAGTAAATTGTCATTAATATAAAATAAATATTGAAAATAATATTAGCCATAATAAAGTGTTGTTAAGTAAATAATTGTATTTAATGGATACTAATTTCTTACACATAACTTTGCTATTTTACAGTGTAAAAACAAATAATTTCAACAAATAGTATAAATAATATAAGGTTTAGGTTATTCAAATTTAATAATTGCAATATAACTTAGAATTACAGGTATTTATAGAGATGATTTTCAAATGGCATCCAGTTCTTACCTTACCCAACCATGATTGTCTCTTACTAGAGGCACTGTACTGTAACCTTGCATTTACTATACACCATCTGTGGCCAACCCACGACAAGTGTCATGCAGGGTCACAGTGAGTGGCACTTGGAGTACAAAAATAAAAACTTTTTTTGGAATGTCAACTTTGAACAAAAAAATAAAATCTATCATAATTTGAAAACACAACCGAAACAATAATTAATACTCTATATCTGTTCTACAATAATTACTTTCTTTTCAGTACAGTACAATAAAGGAATATTCAGGCTATATTTAATATAAATATTCTCCCCAGTATTTATAATGTTTATTTCCTTTAAATTGCTTTACAGTGACATGCTACCATAATCTGGTAGACGGCACCAGTAATTTGGACTTCAGCAATAATTTTGACAACTCACTGTTTTCTTGGGCAACCTGCACAATGGTCATACAAAATCAGACTCTGATCAGATTTTTGTGAATTTTACTTTTACTTTCATGCATATCATTTAAATTTTTCTCGTATTGTGTCTTGAAGTAAGCCATATACTTAAAAAAAAATTTTAAGAAAGTTTTGCTCTTCATATATTTAATAATGCGGACTCTTTTTGTTTACTAATCAAAATACATCAAAACCAGTTTGATTTGATTTGTGGGTTTAATGTAGCAATGCCAAAAAAATTTAATGTGGATCGAATTTCAATCAAAAACACGGCAAATGTATCCTCTTGGTTCATCTGAAGACAGAATTTGTTAAAAAAAGTCCTTAATAACCCAACAAAAGGTTAAAAAAAAAAAAATGAAGAATTAATGTCAAAGATCAAAGCTTCTTACAAAATTTTTTTACTTTAGCAGAAGAAAAGAAACCTTACCCTGATAGAGAACAAATTATCAAAACTGGTCTGCAAATCTTTGCTAATTACACTTCCAATGTAAAAATTTAAAAAATGATGGAAGAAATTGTCCTGTTGCAAAATAAGGTGATGCATTGCATAAATGGCCTGGCTGTAAACCTTAATACAAAAATTATATCTTTATTAGCCTCATGTAAATGTTTTTCTTTAGCTGGTGATGAGAGCATTGATAATACTGACACTGCTAAATTAATTATTTTTGGACATTGTTTCAATGAAATTTTGATGTTGTTGAAGAACTTTTTTAGACTTGCGGCAATTAATTACGAGGCGAAGACATACTAAATGAAATAAAATCAGTCATTGAGAAAAATAACTTACAATGGGATAAATTAGTTAGCATGTGCTTGGAGGGGCCCCAGCTTTGATTGGTGAAAATAAAGGTTGTTTATCACTATTCAAAAATTATTTAAAAAGAGAAAGTTTTTAAGTAAAGTTATAAATTTATGTAACATTCTTGATCTGGTAGTTTGGTGTATAAACAAGTTCAATCACAAGGCTTAATTGCCAAGAATGTTTTTGCTTTTTTCCAAAGAATTGGAAGAAAACAGTGAATTAGTCCTGTATTATAATGTACACTGGCTTTCAATTGGCAAGGCACTTGAGAGATTTTGGAATTTCCATCTTACATTTTTACCATCTTACAATTTTTTGAAGAAAAAGGTGATCTGCACAATGACTGCTTTCTTCTAAAAAATGAACATTGGCTGTGGGATCTGGCATTTACTACAATTATTATGAACATTTGAACAGTTTAAATGTAAAACTACAAAGGTGAAAATTGCTTGTTTTCCATGTTACTTAGTTCTACTACATCTTCTTTTATAGTTAAACTTTCTTTTTTTTTTAAAACAATTTTCATAGAAAAAACTGATACATTTCAAATTAATGATAAGAGTTAGCAATCGAATCTAACAACCTTCCTAATTATGATAGATTTGAAAACTTCATTTCTAAATTAAAATTTTCATTTGAAACAAGATGTAATGATTTCCAAAAGGACCTTAAAAATGTTGAACTTTTTACAAAAACTTCATTTCTGTTGCTATTGAAGACTTGTGCAACTATCCTTCTGAAATTCAAACAGAATAATTGATCTTTAGCACCATAATGTTTTAAAAATAAATTAAGTAACTTATTTCAATCCCAGATAGTAAACATTATATTGAGTTTAGGGTCTCTCAATTGCTGATTTCCCAAATTTGTACGAGTTTGTTCTGAAATTTTGTTTTAGGTTTGCTTCCAAATATGTTTGTGAACAGTTCATTCACGATTATAAATATGACAAAAAAAAAATTTCAATCAAAACCAACTGATTCTTATTTAAAAAACTTGTTATTGCTGGTTTTTTTTTCAAAAATCAACCCATAAATAGATGAAATTATTAAGACCTTGCAAATTCAAAAACCTTATTTGAGGCAGTTTTCTTTCTGTTGAAAAACAATTTCATAGAAAATTAATTTTTTGTAGGAATAATTTTCATTATTAATTTTACTATAATTTACAACTGTAATAATTGTGCACGTTTCAATTAAATTTCTACAATTTATAATTATATTTCATATTATGGTAGAATATTAATTTTCAACTACCAATAATTCATTATAGAATTAAATATTTTAACTCATTATTATTAAATCCACTTATATATATTTTATTAATATTACATTTGTTTAAGTTTTTCATTTAATTGTTTTTATCTTTGTTGCTACCTGATATGATATTTAAAGTAATATTTAAAAAATAAGATTGTTAAGAAAATTATCATGCAAGACAAGTGACAACATAAGCGTAAAGATAAAGGAAAGGTAAAGAGTAGAAAAAACTTGGTTATGAAAGTAGTACTCTTAAGATTGAGTGCTTAAAAAGTGGCAACTTACGGAATAAGTTTTGCCACAGATGCTACATACGTACTGTGTGCCATTTTGGTTATCTCAAATCATTAGCCCAGCATCACACACAGTTGTGATTATTCATTTGATACTTATTTAATAAAATTAGTGCAATTAATTTTGTTTCTTTTTTTTTTTTTGCTGTGATTAGATACAAAATGTGGAATTAAGTTTTCTTTGGGAAGGAAAGCGTCGCCATTTTTGTTGTATTCAATTTTTTTTAATAAAAATAATCGATTAAATTTTTTCCTTACACTATAGTTGAAGGTTAAGTCTCCTCTTTAAATTAATATAATAAAAATTATGGTTATCAAAAGTTGAAATATGTCTATTTATTTGCAATTAATTTTGTTTGCTACCTTTATTTTTTATTTTATAATTATGTAATGACTTTTTTTTTAGGACATACTCTTGGATGAATATAGAAAAAACACAGAAAGAAAAAGCTCTGTTGGAAAAGCCAAAGAGTTTAAAAATACCAGAAGATACTAAACCAGGATGTTGTGGTCTTTCAGAAGACTCAATGAACACATTAAAAGAAATGTTAGATTTATCTTTATTAAAAGACCCAATTTTTATTATTTTCACCATTTCCAATTTCTGTACGAGCATAGGTTTCTACGTCCCTTATGTTTATATTGTGGTGAGTATGCTTGCACACATCATTTTTTATAAATAAAAACAAATATTTTTTGTAAGCAACTTTCTACTGTGTCTGAAGTAATTTTTTTTATTTAGTATTCAAATTTTATGAGACTGGAAAATATCCTCAGATTTAAATAAAGGTTTTTTAATCATATCAAACAAAGCAGAAGCACACAAATGTACGAACTACTACAATAAGTTTAATAATTGAACTTCCAAAATACGTACTTGAATAATTTATTAAAGGATAGAACATGTATAAAGTATACTAGATGAAGATAGTATGGTTCAGAATAAGTATGAAAAACAAAGGAATTTTAGACCTTGGATTAATTTTAGAAAGCAGGTTGAAAAAAGAATCTATCAATATATGACATTTGTAAATTTTAAAAATTATTTGATAATAAAATAATATTGAAGATAATAGATTTGAAATATAGAGAAGAGGAGTTATTTATCATTTGCGTTAAAATTATAATAGCAGAAAATGAGAAAAGACTTTGCTATAAAAAGAAATTAATTAAGGATTTAGCCTGCCCAATTTACTTTTTAGTTTGTTTTTTGAAGAAGCAACAAAAGAAGTAAAAGAATGTTTTGAGAATTGGGCAATTGGGAGAAATACATATAAATGTTAAGATTAAGCAAAGATATTTTAATTAAACTAGAACTGTTATTTTGATTGAAATTAAGATTGAGTCAGATGTAATGAATATTTTAGATGTTGCATAGAAAAATTTTAAATTGAAAGTAATTATAGATAAAACAAAAGTGATAAATTGCTTAAGACAGAAGGAAAAGAATTAAATGTAAAGATAGAAGGCACATTATAACAAAATTCATGGAATTTTGGAGCAAAATTTTAAAGGTGGATGAAGTAAATATTTCAAAAGCCAATTTTCTCAAGCTAGGAAACCAGTTATGCAAAAGAAAAAATATGCTGTTATTAAACATAAATTTGGAATTAGAAAGAAATTCTTAAAGATATTAAGAGTATGAAGTGAAAAGGTTTCAATGTGAATTCAATAAATGGGAAGTTTGTGAAAAGATAACAAGTGAAAAGAGAAAGAGGTTGAAAGTTTTAAGATAAATGGAGAGAGAAAATTACATGGATAATATTAAAAGAAATTCAAACCTGTTTTTTTAACTCTGATAATGAAGGCATGTTTTAGCTTTTTAAACATTACAAAATTCATAACCCATAACCAGGTATTTCATATTTACAAGAATTATTTGCCATAGCATTTTAATTTATATTTGAATCTCAATTTTGTAACTTTTTTTATGAAGACAACATTTTCAATTGCTACTTATAGGTAGATGAAACTGATTTGTTACCTTTGAACAACTTTATTGTTGTGAACTAAATATGTAACTAAAGTTACGTTGGACAAAACCTTTTTCTTGATTATTATTTCGTGGTTGGGGCAAGAAATGATGCAATATTACCAGATTCCTTTGGTGCAAGTAACTATATTATAAGGGCACTGAATAATTTTTTATCTGAAAGAATTTGGCAAGTTGCACACTTTTCCTTCTTGTACATTGCATATTCATAATTTAAAAAATATATATATATAAAAACTCTAATAAAGTGATAAATAAATAAGAAATATTGAAATACAAAACTGGTCATAATGATAAAACATTAATATACAACACAGTCTGTGTATCTCATTTTTTTTTTACCAATTGTAGTTGCAACAGCAATACATCATCATAGAAAGCATTAAAAGTGAAAATGTATAAAAGATAATTTGAAATTCAGGACATCCTTTTGTAAACATTATGATAAATAACAAAATTTTAAATAATCTGTTTTTGAATTTTGTAGTATGTAACAAGCCAAAATAAGGCCTTCATAACCAGAATTAAAAAAAACAGGTTTGAACTTCTTTTAATATTATCCATGTATATGGATGTAAATCAAACAGTTTTTTATTTTCAAAAAAATATCTCAAATTAAATGTGAAAAAATTTTGAAGGCTGTCAATAAACATAAAACTGAATGAGAAAGAATTGTCTGTTTAATTTATAGGGGTAACTTAAATCTTACAGTAGCCAAATTTTATGATTGTGGAGTTTAGTATCTATTACACACTATCGCAAATTTCTGAATAAGTCTAAACTGAGAAATAGACAAAATTTATATTTCTGTATTATAAAAATATTTGTTTCTCCTAATTTACTTAGGAATAACAATAATTTCTACTTGTAAGATTTTGTACGTTACACTAAAGTTAATCTTAAGTAACTCATTAGAGATAAAGGTCCATTAATATAAATAAAACCACATATGTACAATATTATACAGTATCTAGGTTTATTGCTTGAATTCTTTCATTATCTTCAACTGTGAACTTGAAAAGTTTTAACTTTTCTGTGCACAAAACCTTATTTCATTGCCATTAAATATTGGCTCCTGTGTCTTATTGAGGAATGAATCACACTTAAGGTGTTTATTATTGCATGTTTATCAAAATTATTTTCCAAAGTGATTATCATTACTTTCATAGTATTTTGAATATTTTTTATGTAATTTTTACATAATAATATGTATGGAATAAAATATTTTCTTATAAATTTTTTTATTAATATTGCAGCACAAATATTCTTCAATTTAATATTTTTTTAAGGTACAAGCAAGACAAAAAGGGCTAGAAGTAGAAACAGCTAATATGTTATTGGCTGTTATTGGCATTGCCAATACTGTTGGTAGAATTGCTCTTGGATATTTATCAGATAAGCCATGGGTAAATCGCTTATGGGTTTATAATACGTGCCTAACAATATGTGGTGTTGGTGAGTTGGTACATTCTATTTTTATATTTCTTAATCTTTGTTTATATATAAAAAATTTTATGTATTTATACATAAAAATAGTTTAAATATTATTGCACTAGAATGAAGATGTTATAAAGGTCATGTGTTTAAGGGAAGTGAATGCCTCTTATATTTAAATGTTTATTATGAGAACTTTTGTAGATAACTTAATTCATTAAATCCTAAACAATTTTTTTCCTCTATTGTTATTATTTTTTTTTAATAGATAATTAATAACAATAAAAAATTAAGATTTTATGTGTAATCATGAGTGGATGGGCTTAGTTCTTGAATTATCACTCTTTCCCAGGTATATAGTTTTGTAACTAAGGCTTGTTGCATGGTGCACCCTGTTGCCACTAATGAGGCTCTGACAACCGCCTCTGACATATTAAGCATTAAGGAATAAGATAAATAAGAAAGCAAAGCAGGATAAAGAAAACTACCTAAAGGAGATCTGTGAAGATATAAACAACTGTATGAAAGCAGTGCAGTCTGATAAAGCCTACCCTGCTTTATCAGACTGCAGCCTGATAAAGCAGTTTGATAAAGCTGCAGACTTTATCAGACCTGCTGACAAAGCAGGTTTGATCAGACCTCTCAATTTACTTAAAACATGTCATTAATTCATTTTCTAAGAGTTTGGCACTAAGAGCATCTTAAGATTTGTAGGCAAAGACAGAAAATCAAAGTAGATTTATTTCTTATAGATTTTCTGTCTTGTGACCTTAAGGATCAGTTTATGAGGGCCAGAAAAATTAATACAATCCAATATCCTACATCCTATCTAGAATATGTATACGTTTTCACTGGTCATGAATTTTTGATAAAATAATAACAGCAGAATGAAATTTTTATACATGATATGCCCAGACTGATAGTATGCAAAAGTAATGGCCTGTATTTAGAGAACCAGTTGTCATAATCTCTTAAACATAGATTCAATTTACAGGAAATATTCCAACATTCGTTCTGATACTCTCAAGATCAAGAGAATATGCATTTGCTGGCAAGCCAACTCACAATGCAGTAGTATTAAGTCAAGATGTGTTCCCCACAACAAAACGCTCAATGTGTACTTTGGTTAGTGGTGTTTCAATTGTTTACATGAGTTCAATGACGTATATGAACTTAATTCCTCCTACATCCAAATCTATTTGTTAGTGAGATAAAACTTTAAGAGGAACTGAAAGCTTGGTTTCACATACAGGAAATCATCCAAAAGTTTCAGTTAGTGAGGAGACTGTGGATTGTGTATGCAATGCATTCACTGTCAGTCCTGGAAAGTCAATTAGGAAGTTAGTTTTGAACTGCAGATTCCTTGTTCCTCTGTTCATGACATTGTTCATAAGCTGCTCCATTTGTGAACACACAAATTACAACTTCTTTAATAAATTAAACCAAATGATTGCTGTCTACAATGTCAGTTTACTGCAGAGGTAATGCAGAAAGGTTGAAAACAATTCTAATTATCTTGACACAATAATATTCAGTGATGAGACAATCTTTCATACATGTGGAAAAGTTAACAGATACAATAGACGAATTTGGAGTATGAAAACATTCATAAAATAACTGAAAATAAAAAGGACACACCAGAAGTCAATATATGGTTAGAACTAAGGAAAAATGATGTCATTGGTCCTCTTTTTTCATGAAGCTCCATTGTGACAGGATACATGTATCTCAATATGCTTGAGAATTTTGTTGTTCCTCAGATCCCTGCAGGCTTTAGTTTACAACAATATGGTGCTCCATCTTGTTTCATCGAGATGTTACCATATTCTTGATCAACACTTTTCCCAGTTGTTGGATTGAACAAGGAGGTCTAACTACACGACCACCTAGATCTCCAGATATCACTCCATTGGACTTTTTTGCTCTGGGATTTATTAAAGATTGAGTGTACAAAAGAAAAGTTCAAGATTTGGACAATTTAAAACAGAGAATTATTGAAACTGTGGGTCTAATGACAGCACAGATGTTCCTGAACACCTGACAAGAGTTAGATTATTGTCTAGATGTCTGCCGAGCTACAAAATATATACCCATTAAAAGATGAACTTGACTAACCTACATTAAAATTTGGTGAGTTGCTGTGTTTATTAAAAAAAATATATTAAATTATATTCACAGGTTCTCTTAATATAAGATGTTACTTTTGGATACCTTAGCCCAGACACCCTGTATTGTTTTTATAACACATTTTAAACTTGCATTTACTTGTCAGATGAACAAAATTTTCTTTGTATTTTTTCTTTCACTTAAATGTTTGAGCAAAAGGAAATATCTATATCTGGTCTTTATTCATTTCCCTTAATAATATCTATAATTTCATATCCCTTACCATCAAATAATTGGCAATAAATAACAAACTTTATTTTTTTAACATATGTTTTTAAAACATAGGTTTCTTAAAAATCTAGTTACTGCAAAAAATTCTCTTTTTATCATCCATTTGAGAAAATGATAATATTTGAAGAATCTCAACCTCTAATGTTAACTATTCTTATATCTTTAATGGCAATTTTAATCACTTACCCTGAGGAACAAAATTTTACTTTTTTGGCACAAGGAATGACTTGTGATCTTAATGAACTTTTCATGCTGAATTCAAATATGTAAAAACTTCTCTCCATTTCCCACCAATTTTTTGTGATATACAGGTGAACTTTCAAAGAGATGTAAGAATTTGTATGCATGGAAAGTTCTACTCAGCTTATCTAAATGTTGTAGTTGTTTCCCTTTTATGACTGGCATCTGGAAAATCCCTCTTTAACTTCCAACAATAACCTGCGAGGATTTTTGCACTCCACTATCACTGGTAACAACTGTTTTCTGTGATTGAGATTTGCTGGTGGAAGCGTTCTTCTTGTTGTCACTGCTGAGATTTTCTAGAAAGAAGTCTGGGTATAATTCCAAGAAATAAATTTTAAAGCCAGTATACATCAAATGTTTGTATGATTAATAGTAATTCACCCACAATGCCATGGAAGTTGGGAGATTTATAATTTCCAAAAAAAAATTTTCACAACATTTATAAATGTCCTTCATGCTGAATTTTCAACTTGGATTAACAAACTTGCATTAGTTCTTTGAAATAATCAAAGTTCTTAAGTGGAGATCCACAAAAATTCTTTTCTTGATTTTAGTGCCACTAAGATGAGGAATTTTTTCTTTCAAATAATGAAATCCAGCACCATTTTTATCCATCTCCTTAACAAAGTTTTTGAAAAGCCCTAATTTTATATGAAGTAGAGGTTGAAGAATCATTTTCAAATTAACTAGGAGAGGGATGTACAACAGTTTTCTGTCCAGGTGTAAGTGCTTCATGCTTTGGCCTGATGTAATGATTTTTCTTGCCCCTACTGTCTTATTTAAACAAAAAGCAACAAAATTTATATAGCCAAGTTGCAATTCACTAATAATGCAATAATTTTTAAATCGTAACATACATTTCAACAGTTCTTATTGTATGAATTTTTTCTTATAGGATTTTCATGTTGTCATATGTTTCTTTCATATTAGTTGCATAGGCTATCAGCATAGATGGAAATTTGTTGATATTTTATGAAAAGATATATCTAATTTTTCAAGGAAGCAATGAACAATCTCCATTCTGTAAATTTATGTTTATGATGAAGTGCATTCTTGACAGTAAAAATATTTTTACAGTATACTAAACAATTTAGAATATAAATTTTGAAATTCTTCCTGATGATTAATAAAGAAAAACACTTTAGTGTCAGTATGAAGAACATTCCAGTTTTTCAGCCTAGATCCTAAAAGCTAGGCTTGTTTCTTCAACAAGTTCAAATCCCAAGTAAAATTATTCATTTTACAGGAACAAGATTCCGCTTCATAAACTAAATTAGGATCATCATTTTCTTCATATAGAATTTTACTGCTACTTCTAATCTGGTTCATCTTCTAAAGTTATGGTGTTGGAGTATGCAGTACAGATAAGTCCTTGCTATGGTTACTGGCATCATAGTAGAATTTAAATTCAGGTACTGGACTGCGTTGGGTTTATTACTTATTTTATCTTTGCAGTACAGAAATATTTCTTGGTTTTCACTTGGCATCTGTATAACAAAACTCATTTACCAGTACCCCATAGCCAGTCTCCAGATGTTTTACACAGGTCGAATAGCAGTTGTGAGGGGCCCAGTTCTTAACTTAATCCCAAAATTTACAGTCAAAATACAGTTCATAACATTTTTTAATTAGTGGAATCAAACTTTATTGTTGTTCTTTAAACCCCCCAAATCTCCACCCACATAAACAAAATTATTCGGATTATTCACACACTTCCTTGGCATATTTACGAGTACTTACTAACACAGTGAATGTTTAAAGAATACTGGTGTTAATTCTATGGTTAAGAAGACTGTTCTGTGCTGACACGTCAGAACCTATAGTAAATGAATGGTCATGTATACACAGTTATAGGCCACATAATGTTATGTTAAACCCCATTCCCAGCTAGAAATCATTTAAAATATTTTTTTATGTATATAAGTTATCTCTAAAAAAAAA
>JAAAKQ030089432.1:20134-31069 GCA_010016005.3 Zanna intricata
AGCTGCTCATAATAGATCACACCCTTCTGATCCCACCAAACATAAAGCATTGTTTTCTTTCCTTGGTGATTTAGCCTTGCAGTTGATATCGTTGGTTCGTTTGGAGTTAACCATGATGATCTTTTATGCGTAGCATTCTCAAAATATATCCACTTTTCATCACCTGTCAAAATTTGATGGAGAAATGACTTTCTTTTGTACCTGGCAAGCAGTATTTCACAATTAGTTATTTTGGATTTTCTTGCTGTCTTTCGTTCAGTTTATGTGGAACCCATTTTCTGTCTTCTGGATCTTTCCCATGGCTTTCAAACATATGGCGACAGCTTCTCATATTACACTTAATTGACTGCAAGTTGTTGTTGCGTTTGAGTGTCATCCTCATCCAACAATGCTTGCAACTCGCTGGCTTCAAACTTTCAGTGGTCTTCATGTTCTTCATTTCTCTTATCAAAAATCGCCACTTTTGAATTTTTTAAACCACTCAAAGCACTGTGATTTACCAAGAGCATACTCACTGTAAGTTTTGACAAGCATTTGATGCGATTCTGCAGCAGTTTTATTTAAATGATAACAGAAATTCAATGCTGCCCCCAAATTGTAATTTGTAAGCACAAAATTCGACATGTTCAACTCTATTAAAGACTATGCTGTTATATTAAGCTAGTATTGTTGTGAGTTGAAAATCTTTGTCAGCTGTTAAAGAAAGATAATGGTGCCAATGACAAGGCTTGATAGTAACTAAATTGACAGCTAGGGCCATCTGTAGACAAATTTTGGATTCATATTTACAACACAACTGGTAGATACTTTTATATATAAATCTATTCCACTTATTCAAAATGAAAATATTAAATATAAATTAAGAATATTTTAAAGCAATTGAGATTTACAGCGGTTAAGAAATAATATTCTTTAAAAAAGTAATTAAAACTGCTGTAATTAAACAAAATCATCTAAATCTTTGTAAATATGTGAATAAATTATTCAATATCGTATCATAATACCGATACAACATTACTGTTGTTAATTGTCCCATCACTGACTCATAGTTTTGTCCTGTATGAAAATATATAAACAAATACATCACATAGCAGATTTGCTTTGCTGGCCATATATATTAGGTAGTCATGATACTGATTAAATCATAATGTGATCATTGAGTAATATCCCGTTGAGTTTATAACAGTCTCTTATTATTCAATTTTGTACTTTAGTTTGTTGTTAAAATACTGAAATTAGTTTGTCTTATAAGAAATTTATCTTCTAAAAATATACAAGAAAGTCATTTTGATATTATCAAAGCAAATATTCTTTAACAATTAATTTAATTAAGCTTTATTATTTGTATTAATCATTCTGAAGTAGATTTTTATTCTTTACAGTAATAATGAATTGTTTGTTACTGATATTAATGAATTTTTTTATTATTCAATTAATGAAGATAATAATTAATATAGTTCAAAGAGAAATTATTATAGAATTTGTTCATTTAATTTGAAATTGAAATGAAAATCTGGAAAAAATCCATTGAATTAAACTTTTGTTTTATGTATTCATTAACTACTTACACTTATTTTTTGTTTGTGGTCTAAAGGAAATGATGACCAACATTTTGGATTGCCAAACGTGTGAGCAGTTTATAATGTGTATAAATCCTCTCAAGACCATCATTGAATATTGAAAAGTGGAAGAAATTGAGGGGAAAAAATCATGGCTAACTATGAAATTGGCAGATTATCAAATCAGGAAAGTTGACAGAGTGTGCTGTCTCACACTGTCGCATGAAAATGTTCTTTCACACCAGTGCACTACTTGCCTTGATTTAAGGTCTCACCTTTCCACCCAGCAAGTTGTAGCAAGGGTTGTCTTGCAGCCCTTTGGATTCAGAAAATTTAATTTAATCAGTTCAGGGTATTTTTTCATATTTCCGTTTATTTTTTGTACTTATACTGTATTTATTATGATGTTCATAATATTCTTTACATTAATAAAATTAATATATGAAAATTTTTAATTTTTTTCCAGCTACTACATTAAGTGCCTTCTGTTACACATTTACACAATTTTCTATCTACGCATCAGTTTTTGGTTTTACCATTGGTGCATATGTAGGCCTGACATCCGTGATACTTGTAGATTTACTGGGCCTTGAAAGGTTAACAAATGCTTTTGGTCTCCTACTGTTATTCCAAGGAATTGCATCATTTGTTGGACCTCCAATAGCTGGTAATTTTTTTTTTCAAAATATCTTTTTAAATGTTAAATTATAGTTGTAGTGTTGGTCTTGTACATTTAGTAAGTAACTTTCATGATGCATGATTGTTTAAAATATATTATAATGTAATTTTATATCTTTGTTGAAAACCATATAGATCATAAAAATTTATGATTTATCCTTATTAATGCTTCCAAATAAGCTGCTACATAAAGCTTAGGTTGCACTAAAAGTTCACTAGGTACCCTTATACTAAATATATAAATTGGATTCGGCCAGTTTTTATTTCTAAATGTATGAAATGTAAAAAGCTTTTTTTTCAATCTTGGTTCCTCTCTATATGTGCAACAACAGCAAAAATATTGATCTTGTTTAAATTTGACCATCAAGTGATTATATTGTGTTACATCATATTCATGATTTAATAGTTTATACAAAGGCTCAAGGATTTAATATCATATTTTGTATAAAAATTGAGGATAAGTTTTTTGACAGTTTTACAAAAAACTTTTGGCAAAGATCCTTTTATTTTCAATCTGTGTGAGCATACTACCAAGATAGTCACAAAAAACATTTAAAAGACCAATTTACAAAGATCAATAAAAACCAAAAAATTGTAAAAAAAAAATCATCATATTATTAAATCACTGTCAGAAAAGTTGGCACAGATTCTGGTATTTCACACAAATCATGTCAAATGATCATTATTAATGTATTGAGCATAGGTGAATGGAGACAAAAGTTTTAAATTTTAAACAGGAATTACACCATAAAACAATAACTGAAAAAGAAAATTGTAAATGAAGTGTATGTAACATCATTGCTTCTTAGTATAGATGATAGTAAATCATGGGTGAACCACTGAATGCTGAAATATAAACTTAAGTTTTATATACTTTTTACTAGTTCAAAAGTTCAACTTTTATATAGTTCAAAAGTTTGGGACTATGTAAAAAATTTCTTAAACCTTTAACATAAATAAAAAATTCTTACTACAAGACCAGCCTATAAATGGTGTGAAAATTCCCAGATGGTCATAAAACAATTGAAGATGATTGTATTATTAGAAGATCAAGCATATTAGTACCCAATGATCAAGTGGAGGACGACAAGATTAACATTTCTTTTTTAAATCAGTTCTTCTTGAAGAATGTTTTGAAGGCTATTTACTTCTTTTTTTTTGTCACTGGTTAAACTGTAGATAATTTACTTAAATCATAATTTTATTAATCAATTGTTAAGTATTGTTCTTTTTGAGAAAAATAAGACTGGTATTTTATTGTGTTTAAGTTATAAATTTGGTGTATAATTACATAATTCTTTTCAGGTTTTTTATTTGATATTTTAAAGTCATATGATCCTGGATTTTACTTAGCTGGTGTAATGATAGCAGTTAGCGGATTGATGTTATTTGCAATTCCAAGTATGCAGAGATGTTTAGAAAAATCCAGAAATAAAGACCAAAGCTATCCATTAGATTTTTGTGGAAGCAGCTAGTACAAGACTGTCATTAAACTATTCAGGGTCAAAGTCTGTCAAAAAAGAATAGTGTAAATGAGTTTTTTGGTCTTTTATTTTTTTTCTCTTTTTTTGTTAAAAAAAAAACTGTGATCTATTATTTCAGATTAAGTAAGGACCTTTCAATAGATTAGAATTAATTTTTTTATAAATATTTCTAACAGAACAGATGCATTTGTTTTTAGTTCATGATTAGATATGATTTAGATTGGTTCAAGGTTAAATTATGTAACATGTATTTAATTTTTAGGTAAGATGTAAACTACTCCATAATACTTATAAAAAAAATTTCTAGTCATTTTTTTCTTAGAAATTGCAATACAGTAGAGCTTGATCATCTGATATAAATGGATATATGTAACCAGAGAATGTATAGAAATTAGAAATAAAGGGGACTGTTTATTTTACTATTATGAACTATAAGTAAAAATTTTGATTCATTAAATGAGGTTTTATTTTTAAATTAAGAGTTAATTTTTTTTTTTTTAAATGTCTTCTTTAATTTTAAATAAAGGATTTATATATATATATATTCACATTTAATATAATCCTATTCATATATTTATATGAATCATAGTATAGCTAAATTAAAGTAACTAATGATCACTAAATTTGTTATATCTTTGAGCTTTCAATTTGTATTTTCTTTTTGTAATTATACCAAATCTACACATTAATACCATAGTCAACATCAAGGTAATATTCATTCTCTAATAATTTTTTGAAAGCCTATCCACCTCAGAAATTCTTTATTGAAGTTTTTATGAAAACCAAATGAAGGCTGCCTACTATAGAGGACTATTCTGCCTTTGTCTACTTACCTCTGCCATATCTAACCTACTGACCATAAAGGTAATATCTTTTTTCGACCTTAGAACATCTTTTATTTCTTTCAAATATTCATATTCTAATATATGCATTGTTATAGTATCTTATCTTCATTTGCTCCCAGTGTATCATCAGACAGTTAAAATTTTTTATCAAAAAGGTATTGCCAAATAAACGTAATAGACATTTTTAAAAGACTAAAGGAATTCTGACCTTTAAATCATGTTCACCACACCAAACGAAGGAGAATATTACATAACTGAGGTTCAGATTATCAAGTTGCTACTGTATTAAACTTTTAATAAGCATTATGAATTTATATTTTTTTGTAGTTTTCCTCTCAAAATTTTTTATTGTATATCATTATTAACTATGCTGACTTAAAACAAAGCATGGAGCTAAGTATATATGAACATATTTCACATTTTAGATCCTTGAACAATGTGTAGCACCATTTAAAAACATTATGTAATTAGTTGAATACAAAATTATAAATTCAGTTGAAAATAGACTCATCACTGAAACATCTACTAAAAAATTTATTATAAAGATATAAATATATTATGTGTAAATATAATTAATTCCAAATATTTTATTTTTCAAGATGAGGATAAACAATTATTTCTTGGTATTACGCTCTTAAAGATATAAAAATGAATTTATTTATTTTGTTTGTAAATACAAACAAAAGAGTTTAATGGTAAATTTGTAAATATAAAATTTTTAATATTAATATTGTATATTCTATCACTTTTTCTATTTAGTTGTATTAAAATACAAAACAAAAAATCATTCTTCCATTTGGATGACATTATTTCATACAAAATATTCATGAATATATGTTAGTTGTTATTTTCACTCTAGTGTGGTATGGTTTTATGTTATTGTTTTGTTACCTAATAATATGCCGTCTTTGTTTACCATTCAACAAAGACAAAGGGATCTATACAAATTGATTAGTTTTCTTTTAGATTACATCTAGTTTCCTTCTTGACTCCATATTATTATTTTACATAAATTTTCCTATTTTACTTTGTATCGTTGTACAGGTAAATTTTTTTGAAGCATCAGTTATTTGATGGTTTGATGTTACCTTCCATTTCTTTCTGTTAAACATAACCTTTTAATTTTAAAATATTTCCTACGACCTACAACATATCAGCTACTACAACATATCAGTCATCTATTTAAAAAATTCCAGTCTTTGTCTTCCTTTACAGTTTTATCTTCTATGCATTCCTCCATCACTAAATTAACTGAGCTTTGATGTCTTACTGCATGTCCCCCATACTCTCTTTCTAGTTACTATTTAGAAATTAAATTCGATATCTCATAACTTATCAATTCTCCTAAAAAAGCTGTTTTCTTTCTAAAATTTTTCAATTTCATTTATCACAGCTGCTTTTGTTTTTTTGTTTTTTGTTTTTTTTATCTTTATTATTTCTATTGGCAATTCACCTAATTTTTAATATCCTCCTCTTAAGTTGTTTTCTCCTCCTGTTATCCTTTTCTTTAAACTGTTGTGCTCCTTTAAACTGAATTTCAAAGGCCCTATTCTTTTCCTTTCAATTGTTAGATCTATTAGATTCCAGCAGATTTCTTTTTCTGCATAAAAGCTCCTAGCTTCTACATTTTCTTTTGATCTCTACTTTACTTTAACCATACTTTGTAATTTTACTCTAAACAGCAGAATTTTTTTCATTCTGATACTTTATATTCTCCTGTCTTAATATTTACTGCTCATTATCCTTCTTTCTATCACATTTCATTACCTTTGTGATAAATCATTTAAAATATTAAAAACTTTTCTCACATAGTTAGTGCAAACTCATGATCAGTGTTTCATGAAGTTGTTCAATTGATTAATTAAATAAATATTTAATTCAGGTCAAAATATAATTACATCAACATGCCACATAGTTGTGGAAAAGAACAAGGATTATCTTTAATAAAAATCTGTATCTTTTTTCAGATAATTCTTAAGTAATTGAAGGAAAAGAAGTTAGTAGCAATATTTATTTGAGCTTGTTAAAATAAAATCAGTAACTCCCCATCCTGAGTAATAGTGTTTCAAACTGCCAAAAGAGATTGTGAGCAGAAAGGATTCCTTCAATCTAGAGAGCATCTCGATGCACTCTTTTGGTTGGGATGTTTGCATTGTTTTTTTTGGACTCTGAGGATATATTGTTGTTTTTTCCCAATCAATTCTTTTCCTTTATCCTTGATCCTTTTCTCCTAGTGATGTTCTGCTATCTCAGGCTAGATATTCATTTACGGTAGTTCCGGAGGCTAAACAGATAAAGAAAGGCTAGATATTCATAAGATCTATGTTAAGGACTTGAGAACCAGTAATGTTACTGAATTTTGTTACAGTAATGTTACTGAGTAATGTTGGTATGGTTTGATTGGTTAACCTATGGATCTGTCAAAGGACACATTTTCCTATCTTAGTTGCTCCACAAAAAGCCTGTTCTAGAACTGAAGCACTTATTGGGTAAATCAAGCCTCGTAATTTCTCCTAATACATGCATATGAAAATGGGGTAAATTTTTATTATTATTCATTTACATTTTAATCAACAAGCAAGATTATAAACATAAAACCCATAAATTATTATAAAATTTACCTACAAACATAAAATTTTATTCAAATTAAGAAAATATGAATAAAATTATTTATTCAAAAAGAAGAGGGAAAATAAAGAAGTAACAATTTCTGATGAAATCCTTAAAACTAAGATTCTTTAAGGTCTGATTTATAGGTAGCCAAAGGAGCTTCATGAAGTAAAATATAATTTTCAGGTTTCTATATATATATATATAAAATTGGTTTATAAATAGTATTATCAGTTGAGGTAAGCAGATTAGTAATGTTTATAGCAAAATCATTTTATCCATTCTGAAATTACAGTACTGAACATGCATACAATATTGTCTAACCCATCCTCCTTTGGTAATTAATAAAAGTAAATGTACATTTCTGATCAAAGAAAAAAAATAATAATAATAATAATTGAGTGGGTTTTTTTAAGATGAGTAATCTGTAATCTTGTAATAATGAACAGGGGTATGGAAAGCAATTCATTCACAAAATTAAAAAATTTTTTTTGTTGAGCAAAAATTATTAAGAATGACTGTATACTTTTATACTTACATTAATTGAAATGCTAGTAGATGTAATTTTTATTAAAAAAACCAACAAAAGATTGATTTGGAGTATTTTCAAATGTAATTTTTGTATTTAATTTTTTTTAAGTTAACTTTTTACATCACAATCTCTAAAGTGAGCTTCATTTTCAAAAATGAAAAAAGTTAGGGATTTTTAAAATTTCAACATCTAACTTGAAGCTTAACCTGCGTGTTTTTGTGACTATTCCAATTATTAACATCTGTTAATCACACTAAATCTATAAGAGAAGGTTAAACATACTTTCCCTCTAACATACATATTTTCTGGGGAAAAATAGTAGAATACTTATAAAAATCACTTTGTGATACTTGTCATTAATAGCATCATTCATATTTCCAATCCATATAAATTTTATGCAGCATATTGTAATATTTAATACCAGACACATAATATATTAAATTGTATAGCATTTTTTTATGATTATATTTTCTATTTTATTACGTACAATTGTATTTTGAATAACTAATATATTCTGTAAAATATTTATATATTAATCCTTTAGTTATATAATACTTATTTTCTAAAAAATGGATGCTTCCTTTTAGGTCAGCAAAATTATTGCTTACCTTACTTTTTTTAGCATTTTAGAATTAAATTAAAAATTTATATTACATTCCATACTTTGTAGATATTATTATTAGTAGTTATAATTAAGAATATTTCATTGTTAGTAGATGGATATAGTTTAATCATACATGAAAATGAAATTTATGTAAAAAATAATAGATGATTCATGGTATTTTTTATAATTTTTGAGTGTAAAAATAAAAAATGAGCATATAACATTTTTTTAAAGATTTTTTATTTAGGTTGGTTGTGAAAGATTTATTCATTTGTAATGTAATATGATTTTTTCTCATATGAATGAATATATTCACAGGTTACATAGTGGAAGAGTATTTCTACATTTTTTAGCAACTGAACTTAATTTTTTAGGCTGTCTCTTACTTGGCATCCATTTCAAGAGGTAATTAATGTTCCCAAACCTCCGTCTCCATAACTAATGCAGAGTATACTTTCACTCTAGATACTAGATAATACAGATAATACTCTAGAATTACACTAGATTTATTTTCCATAAAGCTAGACTTCAAACATTAAAAAGCCTTTTATATCTTCTTAAAAATAATACACTGTACTGAACAGTGTTTCATCTGTACTGTACTGGATATTTTTGCCTTTGCCCATATAGATAATGCTGATATCGCTACATTATGATTCCAGTAATGTTTTATTGGTGGCTTTTTTTAAATTTTGGAAGCTCTGTATTATTTTTATAATGTGATCAAAAAGAAAAATTTAACTTATTTAATTTAAAGAGAAATTAATTTATGTGATTTAAAAAGAAATTTAAGAGAGTTTAAATTTTAACTTTGAAACTAAAACAAAATACTACATCTATAAAACATAGAATTTAAAAATGAACTGGATATAAACAGCTTTCAAACAATAAAAAACTTCATATATTAAATAAAACCACCAATCTACTTAGCAAAAAGAACTCTTCAAACAAAGTCATAACTCATTATAACAAAGTTATATATATATATTTGCATTTGCCTAACATATACAACACATATAACTAATTTTTTCTTTTTAATATTTAGATTAAGTTTTGTTCAAACTCTTTTTTAGTAATAACAATAAATGCTTTAATTCTTTTTCCATAAAATATGAAAACCTAGTTTAATCTTAATTACAGTCTTCTTTGTTTTTTTTATATTGATTTTTTTTTTTATATATATAACATTGATATGATTAACATATGCACGCATTCAAGAAGGGACCATATCTTACTGTACTCAGACATTATCTGATATTTATATACAACAGTAGTATAATAAATGAACAGACACAATTCAAACGCAACACTTATTGATATATTCTAACCATAAGTGTCTTCCTAAAATTCAAAAAAAGCCAGGATGCAGACAGCTTGATGATGTTCACAAAAGTAAATAAAAGCATTATGATGTATTTTTGTAATTTTATTTTTCATCCTAATGAACTTATTTATTATTAAAAACTTGTTAAAAATTTATACTTTTACAACTGATCACTGTAAACAAAAACATAGAAAATTTCCTTAAAAAGATAATCTAATGAAATATAAAAATATGGAAAGTGAAAAGTGTTAAGTCCGATCTCATTTAAATATACTATAATTGGAATAAGAAATTATATTCACTGGAGGATTAGAAATCTTATACATTATGAGTTGACCTGAATAAGGTTAACAGATTTGTTCTGGAACATTATGACATCACTTTAATAATTTTAATTTTTATATACTCTCATATTTTAAATTTGTATGTTGTAACATATTTAATAAATCAATTACTCTGCCAATAACATGACCAACATTTATAAAGCATAATATGATATAATAGGAATTGAATTATATACTTTATATTGTCTATGTAGTACTTAGAGTAACCATTTATTATTTTTAATTATGGTACTTAAGCAGTGAGTAAATTTTTTATTTATTTACATATTATATAGTTTTGTCAAATAAGTAAACAAATATCTGAATATTAGGAATTCATATTAATTAAATAAAAGAAACATAGAAATATATTTTTATAATCCTTGCATAATTTTTCTTTAATGAATTTAATCGTATACAAGAGTTATTATAATGTACATAATATAAGAAATTACAATAATTAATAAAAACTATTTATATAATTCCAAATTTATTTTTTATTTTTTCTAAAACTGTATTATATATTTTTATTAATGCACCACTATAAATTAATTCTTGTATTAAAGAAAAGTTGTAAATTAAGACTGAACATGTGAGATTTTACATCATTGTGAAGGTAAAAATTGGTTATTTTAATAAGGTTAGCTAAAATAAGGCAATTGTTTTAAATTCACTTTTTCTTAATTTTAATTAAGTTTCAGCATCTGTAATTTTAATGTTTTTTATCTTTATGATTATAAATTTTAATGTATGAATACTTTAATGTATGCTTTGTAAATATTATTGTATTAAGTATGCATAATTATATATTATGTAAAATGTAATTATTAGTAATAGTGTATTATGTTACAATTAATAATTTTCATTATATATTATTCATTTTATAACTATTTTACCATTTCTTGATATGTTAATTCTAATTGAAAACCTAACTTATAAATAGTTGTGTGTGTGTATATATATATATATATATATA
>JAAAKQ030089455.1:3943-14763 GCA_010016005.3 Zanna intricata
AAAAGAATGGATGTCATTTGTTGAGATTGTAAAACATTTTCTGGGCAACCAAAAAGTTTAAAACTATGCTGAGCTACAAAAAAATATGTTCAAAAATTTTAAACAAGTTGGGTGAAATATGAGCATAAAAGTCCACTACTTATACAGCTACTTGAAATATTTTGCTGAAAATTTAGGAGACACCAATGAAGAACAAGGTGAACGTTTTTGACCAGGGCATAAAATTTATAGAAGGCCACTACGAAGGAAGATGGAATACATATATGATGGCAGATTACTGCTGGAGTTTGAAAAGAGACTGTTTTAAAAAGTTTCATTCAAGAATGTCATGTAAAGAAACTTCCAAAAGTGTTAAGTGACTTTTCCTTCATCAATGACATTTGTTTCTTCTTTAAACTATGTGTAACTAGATAGTCTAGGATTACTACAATTTCCTTTTCATAAATGTTTTTTTTATTGTTAATAATTTTTAAGTTACTTCAATTTTTCTAAAAAATAAAAAAAGAATTATAAATATTAGTGTTTTTTTCCTGATCCACAATTTAACTTAAAATAGCGTAACATGATTTACAAATTTTTTATATCTCAGAAACTAGAGCTCCTAGACAGAAACTAATGTTATATTTGAATTCATTACATCAAGTACGCATAAAATCAGTTCCAAATAAATATTCTGCCACCAAAACCATAGTAGGTTATGCCCAAAACCATAATAGGTCTGTGTAATCTAACAGTAGCTTCTTCTGAATAATTAATTCTCTCTAAATTTAATTGTTGATCTTTAATTTAATGATTAGTAGCTGGTGTTTAACCACTTAATGTTAAATATATAAATGAGCCAATGTTTTCTTAATACTTTCTTTGCTTATACACTTTTGACAGTAATTACAGCAAACTTATAAATAAAATTCAAAAGTTAAAACTTAATAAATAATCAAATAAAAAATATATAATTAATATAAATAAAGTGAAATTTTAAGTAAATGTAAAATAAAAACTGGGCCAAATGTGAGAGCAAGAAAGGGTGAATGAAAATGCTGGCTCTCAAATTAATTCCAGATGGCAGACTTAAAAAATAAATCTATCTACATGGCATTTGTCAGTCATTAGACTTGTCACTCTGGAGAAGGCATTCACTTAATGTAGAATGATATAAAAGAAGGTAGAATAGTACAAAATTATTGCTACAAGTAATTTTGAGAATGCAAGAAATCCAAAACACGTCAATTACAAATGTTGGAGTGACAGTGCTAAGAAAGGCAGAAAATAACACTAAATCAATGGTATAAAATTTTAAGAAAAATGAACAAATGTAGGGAGAGAATTTATTTATAATCTATTCAAGAAGATCAGGTAGCATTTCAAGAGTAGAAGGTGAAAAAAAGTTACCTTTAATTCAGAAAAAAGTGAAGGAAAAATGTAATCTGTCCTGTTTGCCTTTCACTTGAACACACAAAAAAAAAAACAGTACATTTACTGAAAGAAAGATTTGAGAGCAGAATATCTATTCAAGGAAAAAACTGTTAAATGTTAAATTTCCAAAAGATAAGTGTACTTTCAGCAGTAAACAAAGATGAGTTAGAAGAAATACTGATTGGCTTGTATTTATTAGTAGAAGAGAAATTTACTTTGAAAATAGGTAAGACCAAAATAAAAGTAATGAAATTGTAACAAGAAAAATAATGAGGAATTAAATTTTAAGATAGGGTAATACAATAAACTAAAAGTAGGGGAATTTTATTTTTAAAATAGTAAAGTTACAAAGTGTTGAGAAGTAAAAGAGATGTCAAAAGCAGACTGGTACAAGCAAGGATATCTTTCATTCAAAAAATAAATCTGCATTTATTTATATATATATATATATATAGATGTATTAATAAGAAAGAATACTAATTCTTATATTTATATGATGCAAGCTGTATAAAATATAGGACACATCTCATGGGATATGTAAGATAAATTAAATTCAGGCTTGATGTATTTTCAAATCATTTGTCATGAAAAAACATGGCAATCATAATTCGGCATAAGCTTCAAGTTGCAAGCATCATTAAGTAAATAATAAATATGTTAATTTATAACATTTAACATTTTAGAAAGGCAATGTAATGATCTATAAACGTACATTTATTAAGTTATTTGATATAACATACATATAAATTTGCCTTAATATAAGGTTCAAGTATTTGGTGATATAAAAATACTTTTTATTTGCATTGAAAGAAGAAAATTATAAAACTATGGAACAGAATAATAAAATAAAGATAACAGATTTTATTAAATTTCTGTTATGAATGGTGAAATATTACAATGTTGTATTTTCCATTAAAAAATATATATAGCTGGAATAATTGTTCCATTACTTTTTAAAAAATGTCAGATTCAAATCTCAGTTAGACATGGAATTTTTTTTTATATACTATTAAATTTCTATGATAAGTATTAGTATGACAAGCTTCAAGTTATAGTGAATTAATTCTAAAAAATTAGAATCGCTGAAAAAAGAGGAAAAATGAAGTAAAAAAAAAATTAAAAACTGACACCAAGATATTTAATTAAAGGACCTGACCTGTCCTACTATAGTGAGAGACAAATGAATATGAATGAGTTTGCAAGAGATTTTCCCCACCGCTGATAGATTAAACATAACATATATCACAACAGAAAAAAAACTGTAAAAAAAGATCAATACATATTCTATGAGAAACTAACTCTTGTTTTAAATCAGTTTTATTTTTTAATTTTAATCAATTTATATTTTGTCAATAAAACTCAATATAATGTACATATATTTTAAAGCAGAAAATGAATGAAATGAAAAAAAAAAAGCCAACCCACATCTTGATTTAAGTCATGATCCCATTATTTGCTACTATAAATATGAATAAAAATGAGAGCCTGATTTGTCGATTCAGTTATTATTCCTGAACAATTTATTATTTTTTAATGAATCTTGGAGTTTCTTTGGTCTTTTTCCTGCTTTAAACTTAGTCTAAATTATGTTAAAGAGCATCACAATCCCTAATAATGTCACGATCAGAAACATATTAATTTAACTTTCATAAAATTTTAAAACCCTTTTTCTAGGCCATTTTTAATACATCTGATATTTCTTGTCATTGTATTCAGTTTAGAAACGCTAAAGGTCTTTTATTCATACAGTTTCTAACCTTATTCATGAACCCAAAAGATTTGTTTAAATAAATTCAGTAGCATTATTCTGCAATAATATAATATTTTCTTTATTTTTCTATTTTATATAATCATGTTTTTTTTCTTACCAACATACAGCTAAAACAAATTGTTAGAACTACAATGAAACATCACCATAGAGACTTATATAAATGCAATATTAAAATGTGGATAATCAAAGAGATAGATTTTGAAGAGCAATCTAGTTTTATGAGAGGGATCATTTACAGATAACATCTTTATTTTCCTTTAACTTTTGAGTAAAAGGCTAGTTCACCTTGCAACACAGATCCCTTTAAAACAATGCTTTTAAGTCTTGAATAGTTTTGTCCTACCCTCTAGGTTTGTAAAGCCAATAAGAGATTTTTGTTTAAATCAAGGTAAAAAAATCCTCTTTCTAACACATTTATAGTAAATATAGTCTGAAATAATGATGACCTTTTTAAAACTGTATTTGAAGGTTGATTTTAATAAGAAGTAACTGTTGCAAAAGAAGAGGACTTGAATTTTAAGGGAAATATCATCAAGATATATAAATATCTCGGTTTTATCTTCTTGCAGAAGAACAATAGTGTAAATGAAATCAATCATCTTATGGTACAGGGAAGGGGGCAACCCAAAAATTGAGTTTCTTATGGTGATCAGATATCTTATGTAAAACAGTGAAGTACAGAGTAAATAATACTGTCATCAAATTAAACTGATGTTGCACAGATTGGAAACTTGGTTAGAAGAATGAAGAACGATTATTATAAAGTTATACATTTTAACTAACAATCTGGAGAAGAGTTGGCTACAGTTGTATGAATACATTTGGAGACTGGAAGAATGTAAATTACATAGAAAAGTATTTCAATAGATACCAAGTAGAGAGGAAAACATTCCAGTAGCTCAAAGAAAATGAGATCACAAAAATGTATGAATGATTTCCTAGAAAATCTGTTCGGCAAATGGTTCATCAAAAAGAACTTTCAAAATTGAGCATCTATCACACTTTGAAGCTTGCCAAGTGAGAAAGACTTATTCCCATATTAGTCCACATTTTCAAAGAAGATAGTCCTGACCTGAAGTGAGTGGTGCCATGCAAAATGCGGAGAGGACAATCAATTTTTAAACAAGATTGTTTAGAGTGCCATAACTACATTTTAATTAAATGTAGTTTACATTTAACTGGCCACATTTTAATTAAATGGCTCATTTAATTGTAGTTACTCACTAACTGATAATCCTCATTTGACTGTGGAACACCATGTGAACTTAACCAGGTGTTAGAATGCAGCATGGTTTGGCAGCATTTGGATTAACTGGACCTTAATTAGCAAGTTGCTATATTTATATTAATTAATTTGAATTATTAAACTTTGCTGTAAGTTAATAATTGTTTGTGTAAAAGTTATTCAAATTTAACTATTTAGAATGTTTAAACTCAATTCTTTAAAAATAAATCAAATCACCATTTTAAACAAGTAAACCAATATTATAGTAATTATCTATTGTTATAATATTTAATTTTAATTTGATTTCTGTAAACTGGAAAAAATTAGTTACATTTTTAAAAAATTATTGTACTTTTTAATTTCTATTTAAAATGGAGAAAATATTGTGAAATTATAACATTTTTTTGAAAGCATTATCCTTTTTTAATATCTCTACTTCTGTGTTTTACATTACTTCTCAAAATATTTGTGTACCCCATGCTTTTGACACTCTTTTATAATAATCAGAATGAGTAATCCTTAACTTTTTCTGTGTGTATGTGGCACAGTGTATGTGAAAATTTGGAGGTCTCTTGTTATTTGGTGCTGGTATTTAATCAGTATTCATTGAGTAAATGCATTCTTGTGTATATGTGCTAGAGTGCACTAGCATGTGATAAAAATGCTCCCATTTTGAGCAAGCAGCATTATAATAACCAATAACTAATTGATTTGAAAAAAAATGTAGCCAAAAAACTTTGATTAAAATTAAAGTTTTATTGGATAAGTTCACTTTATTGGCACAATCTGTACGTATATGTATTCATATGACAACTATAATGGTTGAACCATACAAGGAATATGAAAGAAAGTGTGAGCAAAGTGCTTTTCCACTGCCTTCTCTGAGCTGAGAATGCTGTTATACTTGTACATTAGGATCCCAATCCTACTGAAGTGCAGATGATACTCTGTCATACAAATGACATCTAACTTGTTTGTGTTAAAGATACTGAAACTGTAGAGACACAGTAATGAACGTTATTCTCAGAGAAAACAATGCTGAAAGTAGTTTTGATATTACAATGTTATAGTGTGTATACTTCAATCTTCATGCTTATTAACTGAATAAAATCTGTTAATATTTGTATCTATTCATACTTATTTTGATTTAATTAAAGCCAGTAAATATTTTTTTTTTGTTTATAAACCATTGCATTATTTTAAAACTAAAATACATTGCTACATATAAGTTAATTTCTAAATACTCTTTTGAAGCATTGTTGTTTATTTGCTGTTGAATGAGTTTCAAATCAATTTTAGTTTAATGATTTCAGTCACCTTATTTAAACTTCAGTTCGGTTCAGTTAAAAATAATTGTATAAAAAACACATCCTCTCTTTCAGTGAACTAATTGAAGCTAGGTGCACAGTAAGGCTCAAATAAAAATAATTACTAGTTCTGAATAAACAAACTTTTCTGAGCAAATATCTCTCTATTCATCCTGCACTGCATTATATCATTTATCTAAAAATTAACTACAAATGCAACCACAATATTTTATTTGATGGACAATTTTTTTTGTAAAACATGAGTTTGTGTAAAATACTGGAATAATCAATTGCCTCTACTTCTTTAATAAACTTTCATACTCTGAAATGATAATCTAACTTTTTGTGAAATCTAGAACTCAAACAACAGGAAACCTGTTAAAAAACAGGTTTCAACCATTAAAAAACAGAAAACCTGTAAAAAAATAATAATGACTTCCAAAATATAGTAAAACAAGAGTGTCAAAGATTAAAAGGACTGACATGAAACCATGTCAATCCTTAATTTTAAAACTAAAAAAGTCAGATGAAAAACAAGCAAAATCTTACAAAGTACAAACTGTTTTAGATGGGAGCAGGTTAATTAATTTGGTAAAGTACATAAATTTAAAGTGTTAATAAAGAAGACAATTACCAGAATTCACTAAGAAAAGGGTAATTGACAATGTTGAAATTAGTGTAGAGTAGAAAAGAACACAGAAATGTAAAAATCAGTTGACACTAAATTAAAGTTTCTTGATAAGCAACATACTACATTTCAAAAAATAGTGTCAGAAAGAAGAGGAAATGAGATTCTGAATTAAAACAAAAAAATTGAAGTAGACTAAAATGGCTTACCAGATATTTGAACCAACGAATCATTTGACCATGATAAATATTAAAATAATTTCTAAAGATTTCTTTCACTAAACTAGATCTCAAAATAAGATATTACCAATGGAATATTATTAGGTTTTATAATTTTTAAGTTGCCTCCTCCTTTCTATCAAAGGACACAAAAGGACAAGGGATATATTTATCTCACATGTAAGAGTTAGTTTTTTTCTGAAGTTTTAGGGGCATCGACTACTTTGTTCATTAGCCCCACTAAGAGTTAGTTCTTTTATATAAGTAAACATTAGTCAAACATTTTCTTAATTTAAACATTATTTAATAGTTCCCACACCTTTTATAACAATTTATAAAAAAATGTTATTTCTCAGTTTATTTAAATTGTTTCCAAATAACAGAAATAGTGGTACTAGATATTCTAGTATCACTATTTAGTTATCTACTTTACCCACTTTATTTATCTAGTACCACTATTTCTAATTAAAAGAATAATTGAATTTTTTTTCTTACTCAGTTTAACAAATGATGAATACTTGCTTTTTAATCTTTTCAACTGCTAATTTATGGTTTATCAGTATTTCAACTGTATGAACGACTTGCAATATTATGCTTCAAACAATATAATTGTAGCTCAAAATATACAAGGCAACAGAAATACAAGAATTTACAGGCAAGTTCAAGATAAATCATAACCTACATTCACGAGTTACAAGTATATTTTGGTCATTGGGTTTTGTTAACAGCTCTGCGTTAGAAATGATCAACATAAGATTTGAGAAGAAATTCTAGGAAAGGTTACTTTTATACGGATTTGAATAATAGATCTTGGATACCGGTGTTCTTTGGTGGTTGAGTTTCAATTAACCACACTCCTCAGGAGTGGTCGACCTGAGATTGTACAAGATTACACTTCATACATATCATCCTCTGAAGTAATACCTTATGGTAGTTCTGGAGGCTAACCACAAAAAGAGAAGTTTTGAGAAGGCCAGAAGTTGAATTGCAACTGGGCTTGTAGCCTTTTGTAATGCAATATAATCTCTAAATAAATAAGTAAAAAGGCTTCCATACTCAGAATGTAAAACAGCTTCTTATCTAATCAATATATAGTATGATACAGTTAATCACATACCCAGAAAAACAGCTGTGGTACTGTTTGTCAAGTACTAGTGAAAGGATTCTTGTAAAACCACTAAAGTATATAATTCAATTGTTTAATTTTTACAATAAATAGAATCTTCATTTGTCATGTAAACAGAATTAATTAAATTACATGGAAAATAATTTATGTGATGTTTCTAAAAATATTAATGAATTTTGGGAATAAATAATTAAATTTACACTAAGTAAACACCACATAGACTCTAAGAGCCATCAGCATTTTTATATACTGAATCAATAACATCAGATTTATACAAACCAGATAAGTTACAATTAATTCAATTAACTTTGCCTCGTGCTAAAGCGAGATAATAAAAACTAAACAAATCAATAAAATAAAGCCAAGAAAGTGTAATACATAACATTTATTTGATAATGTGATTAGATACATAAGAAATAGAAATAACTTCGTCTATGCATCCTGGGAAAAATATATCTCTTAAGATCTGTTAGTTCAACAGAGGTAATAATAAAGAACATAAAGTATGGATAATTCCAATCCTTCATTTCATAGAACATTCTTAAGAGATCATCAAAATTAAATAAGGCAGAATACAGTTTTCCTTTAAATAATGAATAACTAAAAAATATCATCTCAGAAAATAAAAACGATTTCAAAGAATAGTTAACTTTATGTTTTTGTTTTAAAGAATAAAAGTCCTACAAAGGTACTCATTAAATAATATTTACTAATGTAATGATCAGCAAAGCTAGAGAAAAATTATTCAAGTATCTGAGTAATTCATTAATAAAAACTTCAATATAAATGATTCTCTCTATATTTTATAAATAAAAGTATTCATAATTCTTAAAAATAATTAAATTCATAACATAACAGTTATTTTAATTTTACTTAATCATTCTTTTGTTATAAAAAATTTTATATAACCAAATACATTTTAATAAGAAAAAGTAGTATTTAAATATATTACGCATGTGTGACCAATTAATAATTTAAATTAAACAATTAAACTGAGTGAGAAATATATTTCAATTTATTACCCATAGAAATAATTCATATGTTGCAGAAACATATAATAAATAATTGGAACAAAATTATTGAATATAAAACCCACAGATTTAGTTAATTTTAACAAATAAAAGATTACAATTAATGTCGATGTCTATATCTCCAAATAGATGGATGGGTAGATTTGAAAGCACATATATATTTTTTTTATATAAAATTTCAAATACTGCAGTTTTTTCATCTTGAATATATTAAATTCTAAAACATTAAAAAATTTGTAATCTTAATAAAGCAAAGAATCTTGTAAGATGGTACCAAAAGTAAGCAATATATATAATTACTCAAATAGGACATTTTTTGCAGCTGATTTCCTCTTTCTACAGAAATTAACCTTTATTTAATAATCATCCTTGCATATGACATGCTATTAAATATATCATATTAATTTAATGTATAGTTTTTTAAAACTTCTCTAAAGTAACACCTAATTAAGCTGCTCAATTTACACTATACATATTCTTTTATATTTTTTTTTTATATTTATAAAATTAAAATTGTAATACTTAAGTAACAGTAAAAAAAAAAACTGTGTTTAATCAAATTATTTGAATTCTCATGATTTTTCAAAGTTTTCTGTAATTCTGGGCCAAGGGGGCAAACTTTATGCTCAGATGCACTTATTGATATTTCTTAACTATAATACATTAGCAGAACAGAGAGAGAAATTAATAATATTTCTCTACAAACTTTAACTTCATGTGATTTTTACTTTTAATGTACATAATCTGTACACATGATAAACATGAGGCACATTTTTTTTAGAACCAATACATAAAATTTACAATTCAGTTACATATAACACTCCAATCAATCTTTTTTACGTGTTACAAACTTCACCTAATGCTCAATATAAAAATTATATGATTGTATTTGAATATGAGACTGAATTGCTAGGAGAAATAATAAATTCATTGAATAAGTTTTCAAAACGTGATAATTCTTTCAAATAATTATTATATATTAATGATTCACTTTCAAATTAATGAATTCTTTTTCCTAAAGAATTTTTTAAAACTAATAACAGCAATTTTTTTTTAAATATCAGTGCTGTTTTCAACAAAATAATGTTAAAAGTTTACAACCCTAAGCTTTGTAGTTCTTAATATTGACATTCAATTACTCAAATATAATTAAACTTAACCTATTTTTAATCGCTTTGCTTTTGTTAATAATATACACTGGAAATGAATTTTAATACAATTAATATTAGTTCAGAAATGTGTAAAATTTGATAAATAAACGGTCAGATTAAAAAAATTTATTAAAAAATACCTTGTTTAATATTTGATTTCTTCATGAATATTAAAGCCAGTATCACAGTCATTTATTACCTTTAAAAATTCTGAGAGTGTTTTATCAGTTTAAATTATCTTTTTTAGTTAAAATAATGTAAATAGAAATAGTAATTGTTTATAAAATTGGTAATTTAAAATTCACATTACCGAAAAAAAGGAAGATGTTGTTACAACAGGATGAGCTAAAATAAGTACTATCTAAAAATACAAAACTGAAATATTAAGTCTAGAAAGGACCAATTTTTTTTTTTTTTAGAAAACTGAAAACAATCTTTAAAAAATTTAAAAGGAAAGGAAAGAAAATTCAAATAAAAGATAGTTATCATATATAGTCACTTTTTTACAGGAATTCGAAATGGGAAATAATGTTTATTTATTTATTTATTAAAAATAAAAATGAACAACTACTTTAAAAATTTTGTGTAAATTATATTTCTAGATGACCTTTCTGGAGGTAATTATTTGGGCTTTCTTCAATGAAATTATCAGTGGCATTCTTGATAATGTAGTTGGCTTTAAAATAGGATGAAACCCGTTCAGTAAATAGTTAAGTATATGATATAGGTTTATTAATTTAATATATAGTTATTTTTCCAATTTAGCAAATTTTTAAATTCCATACTATTCATGTGTGTTGATTTTTATGTGATGTGTGTAAAAGTTATTCATGCCTGAATAATATATGTATTTCTTTGAATTGATTTGTAAAGATTATAATGTTGTAGTGCATATTGCCTATATGTTTTTTGCATCTGTAGGTAAATCTGCATCCGTTATGATCAATGCA
>JAAAKQ030089466.1:2168-14763 GCA_010016005.3 Zanna intricata
GACATATGGTTTAAAGGAAAAAGATTAATTCTTCATGAGATGCTTGTGCTTGCACAATATTTTATCCTAGCGCAATAAAAACTAAGGCACATGAAATTTTTATTTCATTAGAGTTTGCTGTGATACGAGTAACTGCATGGTTATACACTAAGGAACATTATTTAAAGATGATGTCTATCAATGTGATGTATTAAAATTTGTTTTTCTTCTCTAATAGTGTACCCTTTTTTTTTATCAAAAGCTTCCAATTGCATGGTAAAATTTCCTTACTTGATATATCCTTCGACAGATTAAGATTAATAACCTTTTTAATTTTAATACTTAAAATTACATTACTTTTTTTATACTTGTTAATATATTTTGTACATTATCTATTTTAGTGAGTAGTATCATGAGTATTTCAAGGAGCATTAACTGCCAAAACTGCCTACAGCAGAAGTTGAGTTTGAAGGAGCAAACTCTACTTGAGGGATTACAGTTCATTGAATGAAGCTTTGGCCATTGGCAGGTATCTTGTTTTACCACCAAATGTTAATTTCCAGGTTGCTATACTATCAGACAATCCAGGTTTTGAAAAAGTATCAGACTGTAAGGGATGCAGTTCAGCATCCCGTAGGTGATTTAAATTTGACTGTATATTTTTTACACCTCAAAATTTGAAATAAGAGGCCATTACAAATGAAACAGCCAATTTTGACGTTTTATAAAAAAATGTAACCTTTTTATGTAAAAATAACAAAAAGCTGGTTGTTGCCAATACTGATTATCATCTCAGATAACTAATCTGGTAAGAAAGCCACTACTCCTCAGGGGAAAGCTATGTGCTTGAATTAGCCAAAACTCTATAACCATACTGCAACAATGTTTCAGTATAAGACAGAATAACAAGACAATCCATCTGCAATTAGAAAATATTGAGTGCCGTGTAAAAAAAGCTTTCAAAAGACCTCTGAGGTCAGAACAACTGATTGTATTCGTTCTCCATACAGAGACAGGTAAATCAACTACATCACCAGTTCGACATTACAAATTGTAAGGACATTTTTCAGAAATGGTAGAAAACAACATTACAAATTACAGTTAATAAAAAGTTTAAGTGACAATGATAGTCTTATGTAAAAATTTCTGAATGGACATGCAAAAATGTGTTTACGAAAAAGATAGTTTCTTTTTGATGAAAAGTGTATATTTCACATTAGTGGAAAGACCAATAGACACAAGATGTAAGCATATGGAACAAAAAATTCTCAAGAAACTGTGTAACATATATTTAATTTGTTATTTTCTACAGAACAGTGTACAGACCTTTCATAGTTGCTGAAAGTAATTTAATTTAACATTTTAGGTGAATGACAAATCCCTCAACTTCAGGAAGACTCATCCATTTTTATTCTTGTAAAAATGGAGCTTCGCATCAGTGAAACAATGGTTCAAAATCATCTGGATGATTACCTTATAAGCAATTAATGAAAGCACGACACTGATACAAGTCCAGACTTATCACCTCATGACTATCTTTTGTGTGGTTCTATAAAAAAGTAAAACTTTTGTCTCTCCCTTCCTGTTATTGTCAATGTTGTCTTAAAACAATGCATCAAAAGCAATGTTACTAGTGTTCAGCAGGATATGCTTTCACATGTTTGGAATAAATTGGACTACAATGTTGATATCTGTCATGTGACTTATGGGGGTACATATAGAACAGATAGAAACAAATTCTAAGAAATTTTGTGTAAACTACGTAAGTTATTTGTAATTATGTTTACTATATATGTTACTACGTAAACTATGGGCTATGCACCAATATATAAATACAATACATAATTAAGGTGAATTAGCAATAATGTATAGAGCTGGTTTTCAATTAAAAAGCAGAATAAATCCACAAAATGTAAACAGTAAAGGAAACCTTTTACTTTTAAGGTAAAATAAAACAATCAGACATATATATCTTATTACTTCTATTAAAATAAAATACAATATAAATACTTTTCCAAATCAATTACACAAAATTTAAACCAAATTATTTCTTACATAGCCTGTACCACATGTCCTACTAAACATTTTTAAAAAAATTTTCTTTCAAATCATAAATAAATGCTGAATATGTGATTAAATAACTAAGTTTACCAATAAGGTACTCAAGAGTTTATTTACTATAGATTACTCATAGCATTTTATCACTCATAATTTTATTAATGCTGAAAATAGCAATGAATATATTCATAATTTATATATAAAATTTGTAAAGGAATATAATATTTTAAAAGAAGAGTTAATTTAATATCAACTTAAAAATTTTAATAGGTTTTCTTATAAGTCTGTGACCACAACATATAGAAAATACAGAACTGTTTTTACAAAGTCAGAATTTTTTGCTTTACATGCCTAAAAATAATCATTATTTTTAGCAGCCTGTGTAAACTAGCTGATACTACTTTTACCAGCACTCACAATTTTTTCTAACTCATAGTAAGTATATCAAATGATAGCCTTTAAGTAAAAGATTATCTAACTTGATGTTCATCATAGCTTCAATGCAGGTGATTATGGCACTATCATATATATATGTATACAGTAAAAGTGAATAAGTGCTAAACAGAAAAAAAGAAAACAAAATTGCACAGCAATACAGCAACTGGATAGCTAATTCCTTAAGTTCAAACACATATACACACAAAAAAATTTTTTTTCATTTATGCACCATCTTTATCTTTTTTTCATACATCAAGAAAGTGTATTACTTTGCAGCTTTTAAAAATAAATATGAATGTAATTTCAAAAATGATGTTAATGGATATAAACTAAATAGGTTGGTTTTAAAACACATAAATTCAGCAATACCAATTTACTAAAAGAAGAATTTTCAAGTCATCAATTCTTGATATATGACTTTTGCTGTTCTTAAGTAATAATAAAAAAATAAATCGATAGTGAAAATAATAATAATTCATACCTTACTCCTTTTCTGATCATATACAGCATATATTTCTTCACATTCTGATATTAACGTTCCTAACTGTTTTTTCAAATCACCAAGCTGGGTGTTATTGTTTTCAATATCCTCTAATTTAACTTCAATCTGAAAAAAAAAATTTTTTAAATTGACAACACTTAAATATTAATTCTAATCATAAACAGTTAAAACCCTTATAAAATGATCACAGGAATGAAGAAAAGTAACATTATTAGATAAATTATGCATTTAAAAATAATATAATAATTACATTAAAAGCAGACAATCTTAAAAAAAAAACCAATTTTCACTATATTTCAATAAACCTTATTTGCTTCCATTATGTTTGTACCTATTATTCAATCACATAAGAATTTAATAGGAACACACAGTAAACGTGTCTAAGCAAATCAAAGATATTCACTGCAGACAAAGTTTCCCACTGCTAAAAAGTTACCTCTATTAACTGTATTCATTCCAAGCTAAACCCGGTGCTTGATATAACATGGAGAACGAAGGTGAGCGATATTATATCCTGAAGGTGAGGAATATTATATACTTTTGAAAACTCAACGTCTAGCATGATTCTCAACTTCTGGCCAACCATGCAGCCCTGACAGGAGGCCTGATGTTGAATGTTGTGATTATATGCATCTTATTAGACTCTAAATCAGCAATATGATCCTGAGATCCTATTACTCTTTCCAAATAGCAGAGATTAGTCCATCTTAATACAATTAGAAAAGACGAATCAGGAGTACTCTTCCAATGGGCACCTGCATACTGCGATTTTATTAGGTAACAAGCATGCTGATAAAATTGCAAAAGCTGTGACAAACGTGGAGCCAGACCAAATTCTCACTCACTCCCTGACTAGATGCAGGAGAACAGCTGCCAGCACATTCAAGAGTGACTAGATAATAAGGTGGAGAATAATGGACACAGGTCGACATCTAAATGAAATTCAATTAGAATCTACCCCTATAATACCACCACAGAATTCTACACCAACACTGGAATGTGCCAAGGGAAGGAGTATCTCCTCCAATCTCACTTAAAGGATTACTTGACCTGAATACTGCGGCGAGAATGAATCACTGCTGCATATTTGCTTAGATGTTCTGCAGCTAACAGTACACAAAAAAACTCTCAAAGATCACACTACAGAAAATGGTATCTTAACAGAAATTCTGAAAAATAATCAGTCGTGGGCCACTCGCTGCTGCAGCATACTATGAACACAGAGCCATCAGTGTTACTTGATGCTCATTTAAAGAAGTTCTTAAATGAATAAAAAAAAAGAATAATCATTGAACAGCTTAAAACATATTAACATATTAATAGTCAAAGCATGTGACCAGTAATTCCACTGAAGAAGATGCTGCTAATTACTATTTTCAGAAGGAAAATTGATTTTATTATGGAGTTTTTGTAACAATAAACACATTTTTGCATGACCATTCAGTAATTTTTACATAATAATTTACTACTGTCACTTAAGCTTTATATTAATTGTAATTTTTAAAGTGTTTTTTCAATCGTTTCAGAAAAATTTCTGTACAATAAGTTGGGGAATTTGTAACGTTAAATTTGGTGATCTAGTTGATTTACCTGGGCTGTGTGTATATGTGGCACGAATACAATCACTTGTTCTGATCTGGGAGGTCTTCTAAAACTTTTATTTTACATTTAGATTCTTAAGTGATAGAATTATAAAAAATTTTTTAAATAATAAAATATGATAAATGATTCATTTATAATATATATCATAGTTTTAAATTGGTAGCACAATCTTTTACAAAAGATGAAAGGGCTTTTAAATTTAATAAGAAATGCAGTTCTAAAAGTAATTTATTACATTTTTTTTTTATTCAAATTTTCAGTTGAGCAATGATTAAACAAAGTACAAACAATTTTTTTTCTTTCTGTTATTTAATAAATCACGACATTAGAAATAATTTTTATCTGCTTCATAGGCAAATAAAAATCGTAACTGTTTTTTAAATATAACTGTGTAATAAACACAAATATTCATCTGCTTACATTTCCTAATAGATTGCTCAAATTATTTTACTCCTATTATCATACAGGCATACTTTTTTCCATAATGTGACTTCCATTAGTAAAACTTTGTTTCACTTTTATAAATGAAAAGATAAATTGTCTGGGTTTATGTGGAAATCCAAAAGTAAGGTGAAAAAATAATCCAAAAGTGTTATCTAAAAAAATGTAATGAAACAAAATAAATATTAAAAGTATGACATAACTGAAAGTTGTTATTTGGAGGAAAAAATCCATTAAGGATTCAATTATCAGCTAATTGTAATTCATGTAACTATCATCTATTTGTATAGACTCAAAACCATAGAATTCTATACCTGTTTTTCCATATCCTGTATTTTGTCTCTCATTTGTTTTAGAGTAATTTGCTTATTATTAAAGGCAATTTTTGCTTGCTCTTGACCTGCTGGATCATTTGCTAAATTCATTTTATTCTTTGCTTCTAATCTTGCCTTTTCTTGGCTAATTGCTAACAATCTTGCATTATGATCTTTCAGACGAGCTTTTAAATTAGACATTTCACTTAACTGAGCATCTCTTGTACTACGCATTCCATCAATAGTTGCCTTTACACTTGTAACACCAGTACGGGTCTCACCAATTTTCTGTGATAATTCTTTGATCTTCTCATTCTGAAAAAAAAATCAGACAGAAATTAAATGAGCACAAATAATTTATTTAACTATTATTTATGAAGTACATAATTAACATTAAACAAAAAATTAAACGATAATAAAAAGAAAACAATGCAGGAAAAATTAAAAAAATCACACCTCAACAGTCTCAAAACAAAACACTACTAACAAAAATATAACGGGTAATAAAAAGTAAAGCTCACAATGCTGTCAATATGAAAAGTTTTCCCAGCTATTATTGCAAACAAACTAATGCAATTGCAATACATAATAAATAGTTATTTAAAACAATAGAACTACATAAAATAATACAACTACAAAAAACAAAAAAACTTACTGTAATTGTAAGTTTTCTGAGACAAATAAATATGGAGGCTAAAAAACTGAATAAACAACAAACTCTAACTAAAAAATTTGTTTTTACATAAGATTGTTTGGTGATGCTTAAATCATACAATGTTCACCTTCTCCAAAATCTAAGCGTTCTCATACCTTATATAGTCCAGACCATAAGAAACTTCTTCTTTTTATTATCATGTGGAGCACATTAGCTCATTGTGGAAGTATGAGATTTGGATTTTCTTTTTTTGTTAAAAAAAAAAATAAATATTTACATATACATACAAATATATGTTTAATTTTCTAATCTCCAATAGTAATTTGATGTTATCATCACTGCTACTATTGTTACATGAAGATTATGTAATAGAATTATGAAAAATCCTAACTATAAGAGTCACATAAATAGTTCTATACTTTTACAGAAGATTAAAACTACGGTAAATCTTAACTATGAGTCCATTATTATTTTTATCCTATTCTGAGAATATAAATAATTCTATTCTTCTTTAAAAGAACAGAATTTAGGCAATATGTAATCAATCACTAAATTTATGTGAAAAAAGTATTTATTATTTTTCTACAGACTACAGACAGAAAGCCTGGATTTACTTAGCAGGCATCGCAGATACTATTTTGGATTTTTGTACAACCAGTTATAAGAAACAGAACCTTTGGACCAATTTTACTGGCACCAAAAGATTGTTACCTCATCAGAACCAGTAAAATAGTATCTCCCCTATCAGCTACCAAAAGGTGCCAGAGATGAACCAGAGACTAACCCTAACCCAACAGGAATTTGCTCAAAAAATCAAAGACAATGAAAGGAATAGGAAAATGGGAAAAGGGAAACAATAAACCATAGAGGGATTGTCTCTAATCAGGTTATATCAGGAGAGTTCACAGTTTTATCAGGAAATAAAATAAAAAGTGGGTTTTGTGAAAATTAATAGTTATCTCCATAAAACACTTTTACAGAGATCAATTACTGAGATAGATATACATTATATCTATTTACAGTTTTTAATGTACAGTTACGACTGTACAGTTTTTAATTTATTTAATTATCTTCATATGGAAATAATCTGTTACAGGAAGCAGAGATCTCAAGTAAAATGTTATTGATTTACATTTTACTTGAATGTTTGAGAACGTTAAGTTGTAGATATAGATTTTAATTATTTTTATATTAAAAAATTTATTCTGAAAAAGCACTAAAAACAGATAAATTTTTGATAAAAGATTACATACTTCTACGAAAATAATCTTTTAAATACATAGAGTCTCATAAGCAAATGACACAGACTGAAAAATGCCAATCTTAAAGTCTTATTATAATTACTGATAACCATAAAACAATTTCAAAAAAATCTCAACACATGGCAGTCTAACAAAACACTGATAGGCACAAAGAATTAACTTACAAAAAAATTCTAATAATAACAATAAATTAATGATTTTATATAATACTTAGTTTTCCCTAATTTTTTTTTGTACATCTGGTACATCATTTCAGGAATTCTTTTTGAATATCTGTTGCACTCATATAATAACTGAGAACCATGTTTAGGGAGATGATAATCTGACAGAACGGAAAATATCATTGTTTGAAAAAAATTGATTCAAACGATAAATTTGAAAAATTCATGATGTTAAAAATCATGAACAATATCCATGTCTAAGATTTGACGAAATGTAAGAAAGGAAAAATCTAAGAATATTTTTCACTTGATAGAGGAATCCCTATTTAAAATTCAATGTAAAAAATAAGTCTTCAAAAAATATATGATTGTTAAATTTTGTTCAAATGAAGTTTTGGATAGAAAAGAAAATAACACAAAACCACTTTTAATCAGAAAAGGGGTGGGGTGGTGGAGCCCTTGTATAAGATTTAAACTTTTTTTTAAAATAAAAATTGTATGAGCTTGAATTTTTATTATTATTAAGTTTTTGATAGAATTCAAAATAAATAAGAATTAATAAATAAGAAAACATTTTTCACAGTCATGTGAAAGTCCCTGATAGATATTTAAAAAAAACTTGGATTTAAATTATGAAATGTGTGATTGTTTCTATATACTTAACTTTACCGTTTAGATAGCGCTAAGTTCTAGAAGGAAAGTATTATAATCAGTCCAATTTGGGCACAAGTGGTTTTCACCAGATCTTGACATTTTCTTACCTAAGGAACCCAAAAAAACCTGACGGAAATTTTTTTGGATGTTAATGTTTTTATACGTGAGTGTTCAGTGTTGGCCTCAAAATCACCTTATAACTCCAGAACTAGTGGACCAATTTTGACCAAACTTAGTAAAACTACTTCTATATACGGGGCATTGATGCAATTAAATTTTCAACTTGAAAGGTCAAGGAACTAAGGCTGTAGAGCAAATTCATCCTCAGTACCTTCAGATTTTGCCTAATTAAAGTCATATTTTTCTTAGGCATATTTGTGACAATTAAAAAATAACAATATTTGCAAAATTACATTCCCACCCAAAAATATGTTGTAGTCATCTGCTATGTTGTGTTATCATAGGTGAGTGGAACAATTAAATAAATGGATATTATTTAAAGTGTAAAACAGTATCTTGGTATGGGTGGGCCTAAAACTCAATTGCTCGGTTGATTCGATACCTGGTGCGTTACGCCTTGTGGCTATATCAGTCTGCTGACCTTATAAGTGGAATTTGTTTTATGTAAGTTGGGAAATTACATCAGTTTGGTTAGTGCTCTGACCATTGCCACTAGTACAGTTACACTCACGCAAATTAAATACAATACACATGCCCGCTTTAGTTATAATCATTGAATTAAATAACTGAAAAAATATTATCCTTAAATAAAATGATAAGTAATTTAAATAAAACTGTCTATGTATGTGTGTAATCCGTGCATCAGAAAAAACTGTTATCAGTTATTTTTTATAGAATGCGTAACAAATGCGTAACATGCGTAACAAATCACCATCATAATACAATTTTTGATTAAGGAAAAAAGAAGTCCTGCTCCAAGAAAAAGTAACTTTTGAAATGCTACAATGCCTATTATTTCTTCTGATAACTTCACTCATCAATAAAGATTTTATACAATACTACTTGTATGCTTTTAAAGAAGAGAGTAATGAACAAACAGAAAAAAATTTAAAAAACTGGAGAAATAGTTTCTATGATAGAAAAAAATAAAAACTTATACAACTTTTAAAACAATTAAAAATTTTTATATTAAGTCAATTTCAATTTTATTAACTAATACCTAATAAAGATTATTTTTATGACTCGAGTTCAGATGAAAGTCTAATTTAGCTGATCACTTAACATGCATTTCTTTAGTTTAAAACGTTTTAATACCAGGTAATACAAGTACAGGTTTTAAAGCATATATTAAAATAAATCTATAGTATTTAGTATTTTATTAACATCAATCATAAATGAAAGGAGAAAACACAACTTACCAACTGAGAAAGTTCAATACTAAGATTTTGGTTATGTGCTTTAAGTTTCAGTACAGTTTCTTGTTCTCGTTGTCTTTGTGCCTGTAATTCAAGGCTTCTCTGCTTTTCCATTTCAAGTTGTCGTTGTCTTTCCATTTCTCTGTAATTATATAAAACTAAATGAGATTAAGGCAAAAAATTATAAACTATTTTATAAAAAAAGTTTTGTAATAGGTTTATTTTAGGTTAGTAAACTGCAAATTAAACGATAAATGTAAATTAAATGATACTATGATACTACTCTAACAAGTTCAACATGTTCAATGGCTAGTTTAACTAAATTTTCATTTAATTACAATTTAAATGTTGTTATGAAAAAAATAAATATAATTTAAAAAATAATTAAGTTTAACAATAAAATTTTCAATATTTATTTAAGGTAACAATTGGTATTTCGACCCACCTAGTTAATGATTTTTTTTTTATAGCAAGTGAAAAAATATCAAGGCTGAATTACCAGGATTCAAAACCAGAACCTTCTAGATGAAGGGTGAGAGGCTACTATACTGCAAAGGTTGGCAGGCAGACTGAGTAAATTGCTTTTGTTTGGTTTTAATTGTGTCTACAAACCAGTTTTTTTGTTGTTTGTTTACTTTTGGGTTGTAGTATAGACAATTCCTTCGTTGCTACGGAACTATTTACATTGATAACTGTCGTTACTGTTTATAGCTATGGTAGATGGACTTTGTTTACCTTTCTTCAAATATAATTAATTTTATATTTATTATAATCAGCTGTTTCAGAAGGAAAATTTTTTCCTTAGGAATTTCCCTCCCCTGCGTGAAAAATTTGGTTTCATCTACAGTGATTTGTTTTTTATTGATAGCATTACTGGTACAAACTGATAGTGGATATTGTTACCTTATTGCTTGACTATCTTGTCCATACTTATTTTCTTTGTGGTAGCTACTCCTTCAGGTTTCCATGTCACAGAAAGGTGAAATAAGCCTTCTTTGATAGCTAAGGAGGGTCCACAGAAAGAGTTGGAGGGAACCTCCTGCAAAGCCCGACGAGGGGTCATCCACAATTCCCACAGCGGGAACACTGTGGGAGAAGAGATGTACTTTTCCCACTCGGATGATAGTGATGGATCATGATGATTGTGAGATCAGTTGAGACTGCAATAGAGCAGGAAGGTACTAAGCGACGACAGAACATTGCTGGGGACATCTCTGACTCTGATCAGATGGGCGGACAGGCACTTTCTCAAGCTTATGCTATGGTGGAATCTGTGGAACAGACTAAATGTCTCAGAAGATGGACAGTACATTCACGGAGGAACTGGTCAATGCCTTGGATCAGTTGTTTGACAAAATTGGAAAGCTGGAGGGTCTTTGCCAAACCACCAAAAATATTAAGACTGAAATATGGATGACAGCTGAACGAGTGAGGCGACTAGAGGAAGAGGTAGCACCCAAAGTCAAGAGGCTATATGCTGATGCATGTCAAAAAGGACTGGAGGATAAAGCATGCCAAGCGGTGTCTCTAGCATCAGAGGTGGGTCGTTCACAGGTGCAGGAGAAGATTGAGTCAGTTTTGGTAGCCAGAGAAGCTACTCTGTCGTCTTGGACAGGTGGTGTTAGATGCGGAGCATCCAACCTGTCCAAGACAACAGATGAGGGTATTGTGTTTCTATCCCCGTGTAGACCGGGCTTAGATGTCCATCCCAAGTGGGACAGTAATCAAAGATATAAGGCGGATCGAGATGATTTATCCCAAGACTGCGGATGAAGATCATGGATTAGTTTTTGCTTTGGTGGTGGATGACAAGTCGGAATCTCTCATATCGAATACGGTGGAGGCTCTGGATAGAATCAAGCATTTGAGTGACAACAAGCTGTGATTCTGTGCTCCCAATGACAAACGTGGGATGGTGATGGCTAAAGTTTTGGAGTATTGGGCCAGGCGGAAGCCGGACAGGATGGAGAACTTGGTCTTGCATCTGGTGAGGATAGATGAGAAGTGGGCCCCCCAGCTGGTGGAACCCCTGTCGTCCTTAGTCACAGTTAGACGGATGGGATCTACGTACGCTGACCTGTTTAAGCTGGCTAAAGAGGGCGTAGGCCATGACCTAGCCAACCAAACTGTCTCCGTATGGAAAGGCAGAGACAAAGAATTGCAAATTCGTGTGACGGACAAGTCTACTGCCAAAGTTGATCTGCTGAAGCGACTGGAGGAAAACTATCGAATGTGGTAATAGCTGATAACCCACAGGACAGGCACACGGTGGCTTTCCTAGTGAAAAGAATAGACTCTGATGTCATAGTTTTGAATTGTCGACAATTCAAAAATTTCCTTGAAGAATTAAAGGACGAAGAACTTCCAAATGACATTAATTTCTTTTGCATTGTTAGATGGTTATCGAATTGTAGATTTGTTTGATCCGATAACTGCATTTCTAAAAGAAAAGGAAATAACCTATTCAGAATTAGATGATGACGAGTGATTACAAGACTTAATGTCAAGTACAAGACTGATGTCATGGAACATTTGCAAACACTGAATTTACAATTGCAGGGAAAAGATAAAATATCTGAATTCTCACAGTGTATATTTAGTTTTCAAACTAAATTACAACTTTTTCAAAAGGACGTTAAAAATAAAACATTTTGTCATTTTTCTCGAATTAAAAAATTTGTTTCAATATTAAACAAGAAAAACTCAACGAGTATATAAAAAAGCTAGAAGGAATATTGATGGAATTCCAAAATAGATTTCAAGACTTGAAATATTTTAAATCGTCTCTTGATTTTTTTCTGAATCCATTTGAAATTGACATAATTCAAGGTGAGTTTTCCATTTCCAATATAATTATAACCCAAAAAGCATCTGAAGAATTAGAATTAATAGAGATGCAAGAAGATCAAGCTCTACAATTAAAATATAAGTTGACGCCGATTACAGAATTTTGGAAATTTGTACCAGAATCGAAGTATCCTGAATTAAAAAAGACTCAAATTATTTCAATATTCGGAACAACATACTTATGTGAATCATTTTATTCCACTTTAAAATTTGTGAAATCCAAACACCAATCAGTATTAACTAACCAGCATCTGAAAGAATTACTGAGAAGTGCTGTCACCAATTATTCACCAAATTTTAAAGAAT
>JAAAKQ030089488.1:0-14762 GCA_010016005.3 Zanna intricata
GAGTCCTGGTAGAAGGGGGGTGGTTTTAGTCGGTAGTCTGCTGATGGTGATTGGAAATGCCATCAGTGGGAGCCCGACACTCCGTGCATAAATGCATTTCCACCTCCAAAAAAAAAAAAAAATATGTTACTGTGACAAACTTTATTTAATTCCTAATATTTAACCTTAATTATCTAATTTAAACAATAAATCTAGAACTTGTAGGCAGTTATCAAAAGTAAAGCGAAGTATTGAGAATAAAACAACTAGGATAACAAATCATTTTATAAATTTCAGATTTGGTTGAACAAATGACTGCACTGAGTTTAATACTTGGTCTTATGTAAAAATTGTAGTAACTGTTCTTTCAGTGCATAATTATTATTAAAAAAATAAATGCATCATATAGAAAAAAAAAACAACTAGTTATGAAGACAATAATTTTATAACAAATAGCTTAAGCAAACAGAAAACACTTTTATAAAGATCTACAAATTATAAAATGAGATACAGCAACTTTACATGCATGACTCTAACAGAGCATAAGCGTTACTAAATACTTCTGAAGATAAAAAATCCAGCAGAGAAATAAAATTTAAGAAAGCAGCTTCCACATTACCCAGATTAATAATAAAAGGTACTTACGTATTAACACCACCACAGCTACAGAAGCGAGGTTAATTAGTCGATTAGGTCAATTAGTCGAGGTTAGCAAGCGAAGCGAGTGTAAGTTAAGTTTGGTTGATTATATTATATTGGTATCTGTAATTATAAGCTATAATGCATATATTTTTAATATCTGAAATATGTTAATATGGAAAATTAATCAACCAAACTTAACTTACGCTCACTAACCTCGACTAATTGACCTAATCAACTAATTAACCTCGCTTCTATAGCTGCGGTGACGTTAGTACGTAAGTACCTAATAAAACTATGTTTTTAGCCTTCACTGATTCTTATACAAAATTGATGTACATATTCAGAATGTCCTAATAAGTAATTTCTTAATTCATTACTGAGCATAAGTTGAAAATTATCAATAACTTGTTCTTATAACAAGAAACAATAACTAGATTAATTACTTAAGGACCAGATAAAACTAAGTTGATGATAACATGAAATATCTTGATACATAGAGATTTCAGTCAATTTCATGCTTTTATTATGTTTTCATTAAAATGTAAAAAAAATGTTTCTATAAATACTGAATGCAATGCTTCTATAAAGCTAAAAATAATGTTTTTATAAAATGTATCTAAGTACATACTCAAATTACAGACAAATCAAATAAACCATCATTTAATTAACATCACAAGATAAGTCTAGATTTTTAATTTTTTTAAAAACATGTTTTTAAAATATTAAAAATATGTTTAAATAACAAACATTGCTTTTTATATTTCTAGAAAACCATTTTATTTTATTCAGTATGACATATAATGAATATTAAATAACAATAACTAATGAAAAGTGCAATGTAAAACAGACAATGGTGACAATTAAATATGTCTGTCTTTAGAAATTTTATTAGAACTGTTGAATCCAAAGATTTGAAACACAGAAAATTTGTAGATGGTGGTACACATGTACCATGCATTTACTTACTGTAATTTATGATGGTATATAAAAATGACTGAAAAAATTATGGCTGTAGAGCACCTGAGTTACAAGAGACTGAAGTCATGGTGCACAGAATGATATTTATAATTTAACTCTTCTCTATGGAGAAGGTGAAGGTGTCATTATAGGGCTGACTTACTTTTTGTGAAGCATTTCAATGACTTATGAAGCCGATATGTTTTAACAAATATACTATTTGTTAAAACAGTTTTATTTACCACTTTTTCTATCAGCTGAAGATGGAATCTTGTTATTCTTCAGGTTGGTTATGTTACTTTTCAGAGAACATAAGTAATGAGGTGTCTCATGTCAGGTCACCAACAACTGCCTGGTGCTGGTATCTTACAAGTAGGGCAATATATAACTTTCAGTTTGAAAATAATCATAGTTAAACAAAATATCATGTGATTATAATAAATAGTCATTAAAATTTTTTTTTAAAGTTCTGTTTTGGGACATATAAATACCTTTTGTCTTCACATCAGTCTACTACATATGAATATATTTTACATAAGTTATTCACAATTTAGAAGCTACCTTGAATAATTTAAATAAGTGGAAATCTTTCTTACATGGTCAGCCCTAAATTAGATGAAAACAAATATCTACAGCTTATTATGGCGATTAATTTTTATGTAGTTTATTAAATGTTGGTTAAAACAATTGGAGAGTAAGGCTTCAAAAAATCTTAAAAAAAACAAACGAAAAGCTGGAACACCTACTGAGCGATTTATTTTTATCCTTATTGGATTATAATATCTTGTTATAGAACGTAAGCAAATTAAAACAAAACTCACACAAGAAGTTGACATTACTCAGTAACTTATTGCTGCTTATTATCACAACTAATTAAATATGATAAAATACCAACTACATTACAAACGACCTCATTATTAAAAATAGTAAAAAATAAATTTCCGTAAACTGTCTTCATAACCTAACTTACCTGTGAAAATTGGGGAAAAACAACTATCCTACTATCAAGAGGAGTGGAACTTTAACCGTATATCCATTTAACAATTAATATTATTAAAAATATACTTTAAGTGCATGATTACAAAGTTTAAACATAAAAATAATAAACAAATAAACGAAACATCATTCCAAACACCGTTGGTTGCAGGTTTCGGCTGATACATAAGTAGTAAATTTTGTTAAAAAAATTTCTTCAACAGTTACGCATTACAGGGAATTTTTTAAATTTAATATCTTAAATTATACCTTAAGTTAGTAATTAAAAGTTTAAAAAAGGTGAGATTAAAAAAGAAAAAAAAAAAAAAAGAAAAAATATATATATATATATATCTTCACTCATTTGTACAATTCGAAAACAATAAATAGTGTGGTATTATAGAATATAAAACACAATTACATAAATAATTTTAGCTTTAGAAAAGAATTTTTCATAGATTTAAGTTGGTGAAAAATACTTTTAAAAATTTGGTTTAAATTTTCATTTGTTGGCTGAAATGGTAGCAGACCAACTCGCATCCAACGTGGAGCTGGTCGTCGTTTCTTATGAGGGTTATAATTATAAGTTTTGCGTTACCGGTATTTAATTAATATCTCAAATTTGTTGCAACCATTTTAATATATTACAGAACCTTAAATTATACTCATATTATTTTCTTAATTATTAGATAATTAATATTGAATGGCTTCGCGAAATTATATGAAGTGTTAATAAATATAACCTCTTTTAAAGTTAGTAGTACCTAAGTATTTTACAATTTTTAAAAATTAATCTGGTAGTTCACTTCTTGGTGCTTTGATTCAGTTTTCTTAGATAGAAATGCCGGTAAGTGGTTATTACAACTATTTTTGAACTTAAATTTCGGATTAGATAATAAAAAATAACAGTTCTATTGTTTTTATATATATATTTTTTTACAATATTGTTTAATTTTTTATAAAAATTTAAAGCCTAAACAGCGTGTCACGGAATTCTGTTCTTAGGATTTACTGTTTTGGATACATAAATAATAAAACAGTTTTTTCCTTTTATGATTTCAATTATTTGATGTAGTTGAAAGCATATTCTCCATTACTTATACTCTTGATTGAGCAAAGACCTGAGATTAGAGGTTTTGATTTCATTTGGAGGTAAAAAAAATCTCTACAATCATACTCCACATCAGTTGGATACAGAAACTTGAGGCATCAATGTTTTTCTTGATTATCAATGTAAGTAGCTAAATATGTTGACCATTTTAAATGGGCCCTGCACCATAAATTTTGAGGCAAATAACGATTTTTTTAGATTTGTTTCATGCACTACAATATATCACTGTAATATGACAGTAGTTTTTAAAAAATAGGAAAATATATTTTATTTAAGTGCTTGAAAACAGCTGGAATTCGTTCCTCAATCACAATTCAAATTTGTCTTCAAGGAATGAATTAAAGGGTTGATATTTTGCTCACTATATGCTTGGTTTTAATTTCTTTTCAAAGTAAATTTTGTGTATTCTTCAAGTACTGATAGTTATACTAGTGAATAATACTCAAATATTTTCACTTAAACATTAATAGTTTTTTCTGAATAACATGTAGCACGTGAGTAAATAATAAATATATTATTAAATATGTTGAACAAAAACCCATAAACCCACCGTTATCTGATATTATGTACTAAATGGTTTGTTTTAAAAGGCAAAAAGATTGTTTGTGAAAACTTTTATTTAAGGAAAAGAGTGAAATTTGTGTAGATTGTATTATGATAAAAAATTAATATTCAGTTTCAAAAATAATGCAAAAGCAGGCTTGTTATGTAAAACTTATGAAATATTTGTTTTTTATATTTAGCTGGGTACAACAAGCTGTTTTAGTAATTTTAACCAAATTACTAGAATGTGCAGTAACCTCCTATTCAAGAAACAATTAAAAAAAAAGTGGTTAGTGATGAATCAAACCTTGAAACTTTAATAATGCAGCTAATATTTTGAATTGTCGTAGCATTTTAATAATTACAAAAATCCAAATATATCATTGAATTTACACTTAAAAACTGTAATAGGAAAATGCTTCATCCCTCTTCTATATTAAAATTATGGTGTAAAAGTTTTTAATTATGCCAGTTTGTGTTTATAGTTGTTAAGATTTTTTGGATGCAATCATAATTCTATGTTAAATATCATTTAAAAATCTTTGAAAATGCTGGGACAAACCGATCACTTTATATAACTAATCATGTTGCATAATGACTTAAAAATACTTTTAGTTTTTATCACATTAGAAATATGTACAATATTTTTAACATTTGAACAGCAGTTTAATTGTAATATTTTCATTAAGTGTTTTAAAGTTGACAATCCAATGTCATTTAAAATGACACTGAAACAGGAACTTAAATAACAGTAACTGACATACTGCTCTAAGTACTAAAATATTCACACAATTAATTCAAATACTTCTTATACAGTTATAATCAATTCAGTGTTAATAAATAGTTTATCAAATTTCATTCTAGCAGTAGAGTACAGTTATTTGTAAAAGTTATCTTTTCCACCAATTATTTTAGGTTTTCTCTCTATCTTTAACAATTTACCAGAGTCTGCTTCAGAAATTTTAATTAAAATATTATAAATAAAAAGTGGTATGTTTAGTCATTAACAAAATTAAATTTTACACTGTTTCTACAATCTGTAACTTTGATCTATTCCTCCAAGCATTATAACATTAGAAATGATGAAATCATTTTTATAGAATTATTATTTTTAATAATTAATAAAACAGTAATTTATAAAATAGAGTTTAACTGAGCAAAATGCTTAAACATTCTCAATAGGATTATCAAAAATTAGAAAAAGAATATAAATGTATTAAAATAAATATCTGAAATCTTTTTCGATATCCCCCCCAAAAATAAACCACTTAGTTTTTTAACCAATTGGCTAAAAATCAATATATTTTTAATATCCAATAAGGATTAGATGAGAATATTCATGTGTCAAAATAGCAGGAAATATTGATATTAACAATAATAAATATTGGAGAAATATTCAAAACATTGCAGTTAATTAGTAAGGTTAGCAAGCGTAGGTTAAGTTTGGTTAGAATAAATAAATAATGAATTGCTGCCATAATAAATTTGTAAATAAATAATGAATTCCTGTATAAAAACTTTTTCTATCGATATATTTTGTTTACATTGAATTTTGATTTTTCATTATGAAACGTGCATATTATCCCATCTAATTCTTATTGGATATTAAAAATACATAAATTTTTGGCCAGTTGGTTAAGAATAAGAAATTAAGCTCTTTTTAAGGGGGGGGAGGAATTCTGAAAAAGATATGATATCCAATTATGTTGATCACATTATTGATAATTATAAATAAACATATTTAAGTATATAAGATATGCAAGTATTACAAATTAAATACTAAAAAAAGTGGCCAGTTGTGGAACTGGTCAATAGAAGTGAAAACTTAAAACGAGTACCGATCATTGGTTAATAATTATATTTGACTCTATTGCTGATTCTAATTATGCCCCAGATAACTACAACAGTCTTTCTATACTGTGAATGCTGGTATACAGAAAGAGAAAAAGAGCAGGAGAAAGAAAGAGGAGTGGAATCAGTTTCTTTCTTTACTGTATATTGATTTAAACGATGCGCATATGTGTAAGTATACAGAAAGAGAGAGAGAGAGAGAAAAAGAAAGAGAAGTGTATTGGGAATCACGGACAGATCATCGATGTTTTTCTCCCACCTTTCAGTCTATATATATTATTCACATTTATGTATAAATTCTTGCTCCATGTCTTTTTCTCCAATATATATGCTTAGCACCTTGTGACAATTTTTTATTACAGCTATTTTTTCTCCATGCAAAAGTCTATCACAAAAGTGTCCAGCAAAACGCACCAAAAAAAGTTTTCTCTAACAAAAAATTTTAATTTCTTATTCTTAAGAAGATTTAAACAGTTACAATTAAAATATAAGAATTAATGGATTAGTAAAATTGAACAAGAGAAATAATACATTTATTATAAATTATTTAAATTTATATTTAAAAATATATATATATATATATTCTAATTATAGTACTTAGTTCCATTATCTGTCACAGATTGTAATAGCAGCGAATAGTTCAGTATTAGTGACTTAGTATTCAGTATCAGTGAGTTAGATGCTAAACATATTTTTCTGTATAATGTTTTTAATTTTATTAACACAAAATGTTCTGTTGAATAGAGGTCTCTGTGAAAATGCTAAACATGGAGGAAAATAAACCAATAGTGGAAAAAAATTAATTAATTTAATTTAATAAATAAAAAAATTTAACTTAATTTTATAAATTTAATGATATTTTAAATTAATTACTATCTTATAAATAATAATTTGCTTTTATAAAATTTTTTACATGTTTTTCTTAATAGAAAAAAAACAAAATAAATTGTATATTACATTAAAAAATTGGCTTTAATATTGATTTTACAACATTAAACAGATTTTTTATTTTCATGCCTAAGGTATCAAACTTTTATTCTTAGCAATTTAATTCATTTTTTGTAAAGTTTCTTTATCCATTTACAGTATAAAGAATTTAACCTAAGAATTGTACAGTTTTAATCTTCCTCTTCTTTAATCAAAATAATTTATTTACAATTTTTATTGGTATTTATTGATAAAATTTAGTAATTATGACTGTAATGGGGGGTGTTTGTAGTCAGTTTTTAACAGTTAGCCCATCGAGCTGGTCAGTGGTTTACACGACATTACAAATCAGCTGATTTTGAAGTCAAGAGTTCTAAGATTCAAATCTCAGTAAATGAAGGTAACATATATGGATTTGAATACTAGATTGTATACCAATGTTCTTTGGTGGTTGTAATTAAAATAATTATTTATATATTTTAGAGTTAATTATGTTTGTAAATAATGAAGATATTTATAATAGAATCTTCTACTTTCTAGAAAGACAAACTAACTATATATAAGAGAGTCAAGGGACTCATTGGTTGGTTCATACGTGGTTCATTAGTGCGACGTAGTTATTAGTGGTAACATTGCACAAAGTACAAATTGTTTCATGTAGATTTTGTTAAGCATTATAAATGTTTGATTGTTTATTTGTTGTTGTGTTAAATAAACTATTGTGAAGAAGTTTGATATCATGTTGGTTATTTGCGAACCATCTTTTCACTATAATTGGCGACCGTGAAAATATTGTTAAAATAATTGTGGGGAAGTCGATATCTTCTAAATACAAATCATTCGCCTACTTCAGTTTCCCTTAAACACTGTCTAACGGTTCAACTAATTCAAATTTTAATTTGTATTTATATATGTAATATTTTTTTATAATTTTATGCCCTATTTTTAATTTCTAAATTTGTGTTAATATTAGAAATAAAATTTTATTGTTATTACAATCTATCATATTAGTTAGATAAACCTAATTTATTATTTTTGTAATTTCAATAATGTTTGAGAAATCTGGTTTTAAGTGATTTATTTGTCTTTCCTATATAAATACCATCACAACCATTACATTTAATTTTACAAATTTCACATAGATTGTTTATTTTATTATTATTTTTGTTTCTTAAATGTTGTATTATGTGGTTGTTAGGTTTGTGTGCTGGTTTTAAATATTTCTTTATTTTAAGTTTTAGTGAAGCTTTCAGTGATATTATTAGTCTTAGATATTATTAACCTTTTTTACCTTTATTACCTTTTCTGTGAAAGTATTTTTGGTCTGGGCATAACTAGCACATCTAATGTACGGGGACAATTAATATTCTCTGCTGCATTGTGTAATCTATTTTTCCTCAATTAAACCTGCAATAAACATTTTTCTGTAAGGTATGTTACTTTTTGAAAATTCTGTAGATAACAAAATTTCTTTGTTAACAATTCCAAAAGTTATTCACCAGAGATGGGTTGTAATATCTTTCTTTAAATAGGAATAAAACCATGTGTTTTTCAGATAAATGTAATATAAGCTTATCGCTTACATAATAATAACATTGATATTTCATTTTCCATTGTATGTAATTTATGAGTGTTTTATTAAATTATAGAGTCTCGAGAAATTAAATTAATTTATTGTCAATTACAATCAAACCGTATAGCCATTTTGCTCAGAGTATCTTGCTAAAAAAAAAAACATCAAGTATTTTGTCAAAGGCTCAATATAATTATTAAATATTTGTTATGCTCAGTATTTGAAATATAATGTTAGATGTACTCCTAACGGCTCCTTCTAAAAAATCTCGTTTCCCAATAAAATATGGTAAAGTTTAAAATACTAATTTATTTATCCATTAATAACTTATAAGTGAGCGACGTATGGTTAAAAACATATTCATTTATTCTTAACGAACAATTTCTTCTTCCATCAAACCAGATAACAGAATTATTTTCATATAAATCAACGTATTGTTTCAGCTAATGAAGAAGGATGTTTTATACTTCTGTTACTATTTTTAATAAATAACCAACTCTGTAACAGTTCTTCCCTTAATATATCCAAAATAGTTTAATAGAAGTTTTTTTTACAAATCCAGTATTATTATATCAATAAGTTTTCTGTAATTAATACTAATTCTAAAATAACCCCGAATTTACTTCTTCATTTAAAAGTAATGTACTTAATTAATTTCACTAATGCATTTAGGTAAGTTGGTATTATTTTTTGTAAATATTATACATTTATTAGTAATAATATGATCATTTTTCTTAATATACATAATTCTGTATTTTGTAACTTTCCTCTAATAAGGTATTACTTTGGTTTTCGTTGAATCTTCCAGGCAAATGCTTGTGTGAATCTTTTTTTATCACACATTTCACAGTACCCAATATATTTATGTATTTTATAGAATAATTTAATTACTAATGCAATATTATTACACATTGTTTATCAGCTTTTGTTATTTTATTGCCAATTTTGAAATAATAGTTTTCTAAATAATTTATTGCATTTCTATAATTAATAAAAAAATTAAGTAATTTTAATTTTACATTTATGTTGTAAGTTCCCATTTCTTTTTTTTCTTTCTTAGTTTTTTAACAGTAAATTTTGTGTTTACAAATTTTCACTTCATTAAATAAGAATCTGGTTTTTGTTTACATTAAGTATTTTTCTGACAAATGTAATAAGTACTGTTTCTAAATAAAAATCAATTCTTTTTTTACACCATTTTGTTGAAAATTAAATTTTCTACAATTTTTAAGTTTTATATATCTATTAACCATTTATCAAAGTTATTGTACGTCAATCGTAAAAAACAGGGATATTTACCCCAATTTATTGATTTTCACCCCAGATTTCTTAAAAGTTACTGCTGATACGGCTCTGGAAACTATTTTGCTCGATTTTTCAGATCAAAAACTATAAGAAATTGCTAATTCTGTCCCGTAATTATTGTCCTAAAACTTTCAGTAGGAGACCTCATTTAACCGGGTTAGCTGAAATACGAGCGAAATCTTTTACTAACTGTAACTCGCAAACGAAGCATTTTAGGACAGATATTTGTAAGAACTTTTTCGATTATTTTCACAAGAAGAATAGATAATGAAACTCCCTACACAAAAATAATTATAAAAATATGTTTTGTAATAATTAAGAGATATTTCTGTTTACCGTTCAGAATAAATAGAAATTTGAATGAAAATAGTTTAAAGTTTTATTACATCTTTTACAGCTTAAATTAATTGAATTCTGAGCTCGTAAATTAAACTTTTCACCAAAGAGGTTAATTTTTTCCTTTACGTTTGTTTTTGCTGAATTTTATCCTGAGGGAAAGTAAATACCAAAATTTATTTTTCATTAGGATGAGATGTTCCATTAATTATTTTAAATGAAAAGACATAAACTGTTAAAACTTACATTTTATAAATTGTATTTGTGCAAAGTGCAAGTTTAATTAAACCAGATTAATTAACGAATTAAGTTCAGTTTTGTAAGAAATGTGAAAAACTCAAAATTAATTTTTGAATTATAAAACGAGCCTTTGCAATTTACAGACGTGACTTTAATTATACTTACTGTAATCTATACAAACGCCACTCGTTACGAAATATTAAAGTCTTCGTCGTCGCCTAACTAATATGTAGTATAATTATGATGTAATGAAACTCTTAAGATATCTTTAACTGTTTACTAGATTTGATAAATTTAATATAAAAAAAAAAGCTACTGTGATCTCTAAATAGTACACACAAAACATAATTTATATTATGCTGTCTTTTTAAAAGCGTATCATGCGATGTACTGTAAGCGTAAAATTAGTACTGTATTACTATTCAAAATGTAAACGCTTTTTATTTTAAACCACATTTCTCCTAGTAACTGAGTCAATACATTTTTAAGCGAAATCGCTATAACATATACATACAAATAATCTAGATATATATATGGTATAATAATCGAAGATTATACACCGATATAATCATTTATAAATAGTGATGTTTATGTATCAATCGCATATAAATTCGATGTTTATTATGATGGCCAATGTCGGCTTTCTTTTTCTGTTTAGCCTTCGGAACCACAGTAACATAACTCTTGAGAGGATGATATGTATGAATGTAAATGAAGTGTGGCTTGTACAGTCTCAGGCCCACCGTTCCTGACATGTGTGGTTAATTGAAACCCAACCACCAAAGAAAACCGGTATTCGCGATCTAATAGTATTCAAATCCGTATAAAAGTAACTGCCTTTACTAGGATAGCCCACTGACGGCTTGTATAGTATGAACGAACATACAGATTGGACTCTCTTAATAGAAACATTAAAATATAGTTTAAACTTTTTTATTTAGCTATGAATGAAACCTTAACCGTGTGTTAATAAGTTTTTGTAAATAACCTTAATCGATCCCAATTCCCAGTAAAACTGCTTAAGATAAATTTATATAAATTTGTATAGACGTTCTTACGGTGGTGCATAAGACACATAATGACAGCACCATTAAGGCGCATAAGACCATTATAACCAATAGTCACTATAATCGAAGTTTAGGTATGTTAGTGGAATCACTTGTCACGCAAGCTTTCTTGCTACTTTCGTACATAACAGGAAGCGATTTCAAATTTTTAAAATATTGGACTTTATCACTTTTCCCTATAACCAGACTTTTTTTTTGTCAGTTCCAGTCATATTTGTGTCTTTCTTTTGATAATATCCCCCCCCCCCGAAGACGTTTCGTTTTTAAACCGAAGTGTTCTTTCTGGCGTCAGTTAAAAAAAAGACCGCATTCATCAACACTGTAGATCTTTTCGTCCGAATACTACCCCTCTTTTGGGCCAAATGGTTTCTAGTCATTCTTCTGATACACCGGTCGGAGCTGCTTCGACCTCGCCGACACAATATCGTGACACTGACGGAACGGTTGTCATGCAAGCCGAAGTTGTTTCACGTGCCGAATTTTTCAGAATAATCGTTCACCTTAGATTGCAATATAAGGCCGCTAATAGGGATATCACTAGCCCTGTGGTATTTAAACCATTTTAATAGTGCATGGTCTACATCATTATGTTGACTAGGCCGTAATTTTTTTGATTTCATAGAATTTGAAATTAAAAGAAAAATCAAAATTTTCAAAAGGCAAAATTCAAAGCTTTTCAAAGTTCAAAATTTTTCTTAATTGTTTCACGGTTCTTCTATATTGTCGATTAAGGTACGCCTAATTATTGGGCAACGTTCTTATTAGTTTCACCATTTTCTAACCGCCAGATAATGTGTACCTTTTCCTCTATTATGAATTTTTTTCGCGATGTCATAATTAAATGATTATTAAATGAATTATGCAGGATACGTAAAATAAAATACTGTAGTCGCACGATATGATACAGCAAAAGATTAAGATATGATCACAGCAAAAGATTAATAACAACTGAATGTGGTTGCTTCAGTTTACAACAATCTGGTACAAGAAGAAAATTAAAAAAAAAAAAAAAAAAACAAGAAGTATAGTACCACATCAGATAAAAAGGAAAAGGTGACTCATTTTAACCGTCATAATATTTTGAGTCCCTTCCGTTCGTCATTATAAACGATAAAGTGTTGCATTGCAGTAGAAAAAATAAGACATAATAACCATACATCATTACAAACGACGCAGTTATAAACAATATACGTACTGCATTTATGTATTAACAGCATACCAAACCAACCAAGAAACATGTTTTTGGTCACTATATCTGATGTCACTACAAACAATACTCTTATTGTATTAACAGTTTACCAAACCAACCAAAATATAAGTTTTTGGTCACACTGTATACAATTTATCATTATGCGATATCAATATAAACAATACTTGCTGAATTTATACATATATAATGAACAATGGAAATTTTTGAAGAAACTCATATATAAAATAAAATTAATGCCAGATTATATACAAATACAAATCTATTATATACATTTTCAAATTATATACATTTTCTTTGTACAGTATTTGTTGTAGAATAATAAAGGAATCATTTCTTTAGTCTGCGCACCAGTTCATCTAAAATATACACTAGTATATAATTGTTGCAATTACATGTTAAAGAGAGTAGAAAGTTTGAATTTTGGTTTCTCTGATATATTGTGTTTAAAAAATACAGAGTGTTTTAATCATCTATAGTAAGTTTTAATTTTTTTTGAAAATTCTTTCAATTAAAAAAAAACTATTCTTGGCTAGCTCCTTTAAAGACTGGGATAGCTGAATGTTATCTTGGCTTTGTATGTGGATTTGCTGTTATGATTAGATTTGATCAATTTTGATTATTTGAGATGTGTTTAAAAACCATATTTGTGATTTGAATTGTAATTATTTATGTATTGTTTAATATACTTTTGTGTTTAAATTTGCACAAAAAGGATTCAAAATGCTGCTTAGTTTCACCGCTAGTGTTTGTATATTAGATTTCCTTGATCATTTTTGCATTTGTAACATGTTTTTTTGAGGTAATTTGGAGAAGTGGATTTTTTAATCGAGTGAAATGCTTCTTTTTTTCTTTTTGTTGTTGCTGTAAAAAGCTGCACACTATTTGCCTCTTGTAAAGCTTACATAACTGGATTCTACAAACAAGAATTCTTTAACTTTAATTAATTTTTCAGAAAACATACTGTACCCATTATCTTAATTAAAGTATTGTCATATAAACCTGTTTGGAAAAAATAACTGCACTAATTAACATTATTTGTTAGCATTAGGAAATTTACATAAACCATTTTTATTAATTTACCTTAATAATTAATTATTGTTAATGTTTTCAGCCAAAGAAAGGAAAGGAAGGAACAAAAGGGCAAAAACAAATTGTTGAAGAAAATACAGCAACAGTAACATTTTATAGAAATATGATACTTGGAGCGGTTGGAATTTACGTTTTAGTGAAATTAATATTAGGAGATTTCTTTACAATACAAAATATTGTTAGTATAAATAATTAATTAATAGGAAATAAGTATTAAACATACATTTTTTTTAGTCTATAAAAGTAGAGCATAATTATTTAAAAATCATGATTACAATAGTATATGGAAACTCAATATTAATTCATGCTCGACCCATCAAAATCTAGCTACTTAAATTTGATTTGTAAGAAAGAATGGCTTAGATTTTGAAGCAATAAAATTTTATGTTTTCTTTCTTTTTCTTACGTTTTTATGATTTTTATTAAGATGTATGATCACATGCACTGTGATCAAACATCTATTATGTATATACATCGTCAGTTATTCTATTCTCAATGGCTTTAAACATAAGTGAAACTACATTGTTTTGAAAGTTTTTCAACATGAAGCTACAGATTTTCTATATAAGAAGACACTTGCTTCATTGATATTTCTCTGTGTTATCATACTGATTAACAATATTTGTAGACTTTTCTTAAAATTAGTGTACAAAATTAACATCGCCAAATAAAACCTTTCAAGACTACTACTCTATGCCATGTAGCTGTTTAAAACCAGCCTTTATAATGGGTAGCCACCTAATTTTGTTAAAATTTTAAGACTCCTTTTCTATAGAAGATGGATCTAATATAGATTCATCCAAGCCTCTTTTTTCTAAATTATACAAGGGTAAGTCAATATTTATCTGCAATTTAGTTATATTTTTGTTTATGTTGGTAGAGTACTGTCGTTTTGCGTCGATGACGCATGCTTTGTTTATTTTTTGTTATGTCTATGCAAGTTTCAAGCTGCTAGGT
>JAAAKQ030089499.1:0-14762 GCA_010016005.3 Zanna intricata
TTCACATTCATACACATCATCCTCATTCATCCTCTGAAGTAATACCTTACGGTAGTTCCGGAGGCTAAACATATAAAAGATAAATGAGATCCTTCCAATTTGATACATTTACTCCAGTACTTTTGTTCAAAACATTTCTAGAAGTCTTGCTTTTTAACCCTTTGTGCCCTGGAAAAATTTTTACTAATCTGTCCAAGTCTTTTGGCCTGCAATGCAGGACATCACCATATTTCCATTATGTAGGCTGTCTTCACAGCTCTCTTGACCTGCATGGCAGGCCATAGTCATTATAAATGAATGCTCTCTTGGCCAGAATTACAGGCCACCAAGGTACAGTTTTTATTTATTTTAAACGACATTTTCTATGTTTGTATAAAGTGTGGTAACATCATAACCTCATTAAGAAATAACACATCGAAAAATCTGATACTATACATACTGATAAAATTTATTCATACATTAGATATTACTCATGAACTGAGAAATAATTCCCTTGGTTCATCATAATGATAAGATTGGTGCTATTAAATTAATTAAACACTTATTGAAATGTATTTTGTTAACAATTTTGTCAGAGTAAACAAAATTATCTTTTATTTGATAACTGAACCACATTTGTACAGGCCTGCATTCAAAACTAATAAATGAAAATGTTATGATGGTCCAACATTTCAAAATAATCCCAGTTTACTTTCCTTGTACAGTAAACAAACACCTTAGTCATGTTTTCAAAAACTGTTTTTTTTTGTTACTAAAATATGTATTTTCTAGACATTTCATTAATTTTTTACTACATACTGTAACTTTTATAATTATATTAAAATATTTTTATAGACAGTACGTACCATACAGTCATTGTTATAAAAATGTTTCTTAATCGCCATGAAATTAAATTTTTTTTTTGTAACACATATATATCCAATTTTCATTCCATATCTTATTTTAGACAGCTTTTATTATTATTATTATAATGATAACATACAATACAGCTATGGAGTTATTTTTTTATACAATTAAAATAGAAATACTAAGTTAGAACAAGATCCTTAATTAAATACAATAAATTACAATTAAAAAAACTTGTACATTTGAATAGGCATTTAACATCAGTTGTGTACATGACGCATAAATAAATCAGAGCTGACGGGCACAATATTGTCACAATGTATAGAGAGTTAATGACGCAAGTAATTGTGGCCTGCAATGCTGGACAACAGAGCTGCTAGGATAGCAACTCTAAAATATGGCCTGCACTGCAGGCCTAAAGAGCACAAAGGGTTAATAACATTCAGCTATATCAAGGCAAGAAATTCCAGCTTTTATTGTTAAAAACTAAAGTAGTATCCATATATAAAGGTACATACGATTGGCAATGATAATTCAAATTATTGAAGTAAAAAGGATTATAACATAGTGATACAGATAATATATAATATCATCAATAAATATAAAGCAATAAACTCTCAAAGCAAAATTAGAAGAAATATTACATTTTTTATTGTTTAAGCAGAGAATTTCTCTAAGAATGTAATAAAAAATGTTATTAAAATTGTGTTATTAAAATGCAGGAAGTCTCATTAACAAAACTCCATCAACAGACATCCCTAAACCCTTTGATAAACTGAAACAATATATTAGAACAATACTATAAATTAAATTATTACCAATATTCTTAAATATGCCATATAATAAAAACATTAATAAATGTAATATAAAAAAAAAATATTTCTAATAAACTTTTCTATTTAAAATTAGCAATAAGAATTAACATTATTAGCAATAACTTTTCATGTTTAATACCTTTGTTCAGACTGAGCAATCTTGTGACCAAATATTCGTTTTAATTCATTGTTTGGGTTTAAATAACGATTTTCAATAGATAATACACCTTTCCTGTGAATAGTAGTATGGCTATCATCTTGAACGATACAAACTCCAACGCTCTTACCTAACATTTCATTCACTTCTCTAACAGATCGTTCAACCTCATCCTAAAACAAAAATTATGATACAAAAACTATGAAACTTTGCCACAAAATATTAGTTTGATGTGTGTAGTTCTCATAATTACTTTAAACTTGATAAGTGTTTTCATAACTGTAGAAAAATTATAAATGTAAGAGTAATATTGAAAGAAACTTAGGTTTTAAATGTAACAAATGAGTAAGAGTGATACCATTTTAATGAAACAATATAATTTAACTTGGAACTTATATAGCAATGTCACAGTAAATTAGCAGTCTAGCAAAATAATTAATTATATCAAGCAATGGTAGTTACATGCTTCTTATATCTGTTTAATAATGTATATAATGATACACTGCTGCAAACAAACTTGAACTAATTAACACAGAAACTAATTAGATGGTATCACCATTAAATTCTTTAAGCTTATTAAGATAATGTAATGAATAAAGGTATTGCAAAAAAAAAACTGGTATGTTTAAAAATGGGTGAACCAATATCCACAATCAAAACAGAAGTGTCTAGCTTTTGTTAATGATGAACTGAAACACAGTTGAAGATAACCAGTGATTCAAAAATTCAGAGCTTCAGGATTCATCGGATCTCAAGCTGTATTTTTCACAAAGGTATCACCATAATGCTTGCCTAGTGTAAGTCTTGTAATCCGTAGATCAGCAAATTCCTAAATGTCTTTCACAATACAACCTAAAAGATAGGATTAACAAACCTTTTAAGTATTACAGTATTAAAAGTGATGCTTTTTAAGACAAAATTTTTACATGTAATGAATCTGGTTTTATATTCAAAAGAAGACAAAAAAAAAATAGCTGATGCAAGTTGAATTTACATAATCACAAAACCAAAAAAAAAGTGCCTCTTACTTTTTTGTGCCACGAAAATCAGAACATGTCTTTTAGGATAGCAACTTATCTGTCCCAAAACGAATTTCTAATTGATTTAATAGAATTTAAAATTACAATAAATTTAGAAATATATTTTTAAGATATTAAAGAAATTACAAAAAATCCTTATTCAGACAAACATCATATCCGTTGAGTTCCAGTATAGTTTTCTTGCACATCAAACTTACTTGAATGGCATACTGCCATTTCCACTAAAAGCTTTCAGCAACAATTGATGTGAAGTATTTTAAAATCTCCTTCCACCCTAGAATTGACCTCTTGATCTAATAATTACCAGAACTAAGAATAAGTAGAAGTGGCTTGTATCCCTATGCTTTGACAAATGATGGTGAGCAGTAATCCAGTGTGGAAGGATGATTCAAATCACAGACAGAAAACTTTTAAATGGAAGAATTTAAAAGCTTCTCCAAAACTTAGACAAGTACCTCAATTTGACTTGACATTATACACAAACATATGTAAAAGTGGTAGTTTTAAATTATGTATAATAAAAACATCATTATAGAATAGATATGTTATAAATAAACATAAGTTATTACCTGAATACATTATACAGAAAAGTATGTAGAAGTTGTAGTTTTAATTTTAAATTGTATACAACAAAAATTGAAAAAACATATAATACACAATCACTGTGTTTTGGATAGCTCTCAAAATAGAAATAATAAATGAACATTTTTAATACAAACTCAAGAAAAACCTAAAATGAATTACAATTTTATTTTGATACAGAAACAAAAATAAATAACCACATGACAACAAAAAGAAGATTTTTCAAAAAATTTATTCTTAGCATTATATTTTATTACATTCAATAAGCAATAACCACTCTAATTCCAATCTGAACTATAAGAAAAGCTGAATTGTAGATTTTGTAAATTTAAAACACAAGAAACACAAAATTGATAAAATAAATAATTTAATTTTATTAACTGATTTCCTCAAATTATCATAAAATTACAGCACTTTTAGTTATGTAACAATAGGTTAACCAAGTATATCTCTATGTATTTATCAAATATTTTTAAACCTATAATTTAATCACCAAATACTTTCATAGTAATGAAAGAATGTTTTCTTGGTATTACCACATTCTCACATCTAATGATTATTATGTAGTGTTTATAATAAGTGTTATTATCACATATGTAACATTAAATTAGGATAAAGAATATGCACAACTACCACGTGCTTTAGAACTTCAGAAAAAAGAAATAAGTATAGATTCTTTGACAACTGCCTTTTTGAAACACACCATATCTCGATAGTAAAATTAATGGTTACACATTCAATTTAATAAACCAGCTGTGATGGTTATCCTTAACTTACTGTTTTCTAATTCAAGATTAATTAGTTGTGGTAGAATCTTACAAAATTTTTAACTACTGATTGATAGAAAATGAAATGTCTACCCAAATAGTGTTTCTATAGCCAACTAAATGAGAGTATATTTCTAACAGCCTATGATTATTTAAAAATATTACTTTAACAAGAAATGTTCAATCTTTTATATATCTAATTAGATTTATTTTAGATCACTTTAACTATTGTGTATTCTAAAAATTAATCTACAAATAACATAGAAATAAACATTTCACAATACAGTAGTGTTAACTTTATAACATAAATATAGTACAAAATTAACCTCAATATTGTCTTCACTACTTCTGGCATTATTTGGCACTTTTCCAGGTTTCTTCTTCTTCTTTTTCTTCTTTCTACGAGCATCTCTATTATCATTTGTTGCACCTTCATATGCATTCAATGAACCAGTTGTTTCATGGTCATCATCTTCCTTAACTTCAGACTCAGAATGTGATTGCTGGTTTAACTATAAAATAAAATTTGTTACATAACAATATTAATTATTAAACAAATAACTGTTCATAATAGAATGAAATATTCGTTAACAGAATGCTCTATTCTTAAATAATACATAATGCTGTAATCATCAACAGTGTCAAACAAAATACCATAGAAAATGTTAATAAAATAAGAAAAACCTTTCAAAACAAAATTAGTACAACTTAAAAATTCCAATGTGTCTGTATTAAATGCAATCACCTATACAGTAATTTTTTATTTAATTTCTATAAATACTAACAATCACCTAAGTAAGTAAAACATATGTGACGCTGAACAGGAACATTCTCCACGCCAAGGAACGTGAAGCCACTTTGTGGGCACCCGATTAAGACGGAAAGCAGCGGGGAAGGTTATTATTTAATATTTGTACAATTACATGTTGTTTAATTATTCAATTTGTTTGTACTGTTATACATATTATATTGTCATGTGTTATTAATGGCGCTACAGCACCAGCTGGCAGGAAAGGTAGTGTTTTGTTGTTTTAATTCTTTGTACGGCTTTTAAGGGAGGAGAAAAAAAAAATTAGGCATAGGTTAGAAGTAGGTTACTTTTAAGAAAACAGTTTACAGGAGGAAGATAGTTTAGTTTAGGGTAAAGAAGGAGTAACTTCGCGTTACGGCGTTAAAAAAAAAAAAAAAAAAAAAAAAAAGGAAGTACAATAAACAAAACAGGACAAAATGTGGCAACGACCAGGGCATGGGAGGCAGCCTGATTGCAGAGGATGCTTTGGTCTAGGACCACAAGCAAGAGTGTATTGGGTCGGGGTACTTCTGATGAAGCATTCGGGCCCCTCTTAGGTTTGAGAGGTCGCGAGCAGGAGAGGGGCACTCGCGCATTTTTAAAAGCGCATGCCGCCCCTTTAGGCTAGGTGTAGGGCGGGAAGGGCAGCCACTTGGAGGAGGCTTCCCACAAGCGGGGAGTAGCCGTGCTCTAAGGATGCCAAGAGGGGGGCTCCACTGCAGGAGCCCAAATGGGAAAGGTAGCAGGCAGGGGTAATATGCTACCACAACTCCCAGGGCTGGCTGATATTACGCCGAGAGACGATTCCGGCCCCGCCCCTGGGAGGGAAAGGGGGGAGATATTTTAGTGGGTGAGAGCCCCACACTGTCATCTGTGCGGGTAGATGTTGGCTGGTAGAGCTTTTTCCAACTCCTATGCAAAACAAAAAAAAAGTATAGAAATACAGTAATTTATATATAGCAGAAATTGCAATCATTTCTCATGGATAAGCACATAAATAACAATAAAAAAAACTACATTATACACATGTACGCATATGCACAGACATACATTCATTATTATTTTATGCACGCGCGCGCGCACGCACGCATACACACAATTAGTATGTGTGTGTATCTAGAATATAAGAGGTGCACAAAATTTTTAATTCTGCATACTATACATTTTTGACTGAATTTGTGTTTTCCCCATGCAATGGCAACACTGGCCATAATGTATATTAATATTTTCAACCATATTAGACAATTAGTTTAAATTTGGCAGTTGAGTTATTAGAATGTATTTTATTACCGGAACCAATGAAATGAAGGACAGTGTGATCAATAACTATCTACTCACTATTAGAGAAATTGCTGAACCTCTAATGGCTTGAGTGAAATAATTTTCTTTGACATGTTGGACATGAAATCAGTAGCAGCAAAATTTGTTCCAAAACTATTGAATTTTCAAGAACAGTGTAGCTGTACTTAGACACAGTTGACTAAGAATTACTTAAACATGAAAGCTTCCTGAAGAACAAAGACTGAAAATAGCTTGCCAAGTTCAACTGAATTTTAAGGTTTATCCTAATTTTTTTATTACTATGCATCATCCATTATGAATTCTTACCATAAGGTAGTACAATCAATAAAACAATACTACTTAGCAGTTGTACACAGTTCACATGAGGCATTCAAAGTCAATTGCCACAAATATGGGCATCCTGACCCACATAGGAGGAACACCTGCTTCATGACAATCTGGTTGCCACACTACACTTTCTGTTCCTAGCACTGACGGGCTTTACTGGAGGTTATCTTCTAGACCTCTGGCCTCTATCAGAATGCCACTGATGCAAATGTCTCGGTAGACAATTCCATCAGTGTAATTACACAACCTACTAACACCTTTGCATGACATCTTGCAACCATGACCATCTACCACAAATTACAACCCTCAATTATCAAATTAAACAACTGGCAGAAGTGCAATCCCCATACCTTCCTCTAACATTAAAAATTTCACGTAAAAACTCTCTTCCTACATCTAACTCAATAAATAAAACTATACATTCAAATCATTAGTTGATTGAATCTTTAAACACCAAAAATACTAACCTCATACCAACAAAACAAGTGTCGAGTACAACAACAATTTTATCCTACACTCCAATTTACTCAAATTTCTCTTGATTAACATACCCTATCTCTCTCTGCTTACTCCATTTTCGGCAGCAAGTTTAATGCTTACACCCTTCCACAATGCAGCTTCATCGCAGAGTTCTTCACACATCCTAACAGCAAATATCTCAGCTAACCAGAGCTCAATGACAAAATCCCTAGTTTGGCAAAGTTAAGAAATCAGGCAGGCCCCTAGCCACCCATGTGCTATTCCATCTATAGATCTATTAACAGGATCAGAGCCCCTCAACCATCCTTCACCAGGCTAAGAATCTAAGGAACCCATCAGCTATGTTCCATTCTCTTTCAGTTCTCCAATTAACTTGCAAATCAAAACCAGAATTGATTATCACAAGCTTTCTAGCTATTTTGGTACGTTCAGCTTCGTACCTGGGCAATATGTAAGATATGACACACATTATCAATGACCATACACTCTAGACACAAGCATGTATTAATCAAACCAAATCTGACCAACCTAAAAAAACCAATCTTAAATATCAAGCCAATCATCTTATCTCTCTAAATCTGACCAACCTTATCTGAAAAAAGCTCCATAATCACAAATATGGGGGTAAAGTTCTTGGATTTTTTCCACCATAACGCTTCAGCTCTCACGCTTTACTATTAATTTGAGATTATTTACCCAAAAATGCCACAGCCTCTATATTCTCCAAACAAGGGACTCCGCAAATTTTTGTTGTTCCCACTTTTTAAGAACACATTATTCACACAATCTGCCGCAATAAATGAAATTAGGAATAAAATAGTTAAGTTAACTTAAGGCTCTAACAAAAAATTTTAGTTATACCAATCCATAAATATTTTGAGAATTGGAAGGAAAGCTGGCATAAGTATATCACATTTCTGGGAGACTACTTTGAAGTGCACAATGTCAATAAGTATGAACAATAAACTCTTTTTGTTAAAAATTAAAATTTATAAAATTCTTAAAAATTGTATTTTTTTTTTTAATTAAAATTTTTAACACTTGATAAATTAAAATTCTTGTTATTTTTTTTATCAAACCTTACATAATACTTAACAAAAAATGTTTACATGACAAAGTTTTAAACTACATAAACAAAAAAGTAGTTTACTATGGATACTACTGTTCTGTCAACATTTAAAGATTTTATAAACATTCTTGAATTCCATTTTTAGAAACCACCTTAGATGCGTCACCACAATGATACATCTGTATCATTATATTAACTATCAGAATCTATTTCAACACTTCCTTTTGATGCACCTTTGCAAATAATAAAAAGATTTCAAGACTTACATTTCCTGTTCATCTTTGGCCTTCCACAATTAATTCACAGTATAAAAGCAATGAACTAATGATCTTTAACAACAAAATAAATTAATGATGAACAATGCAATAAAGGAAGGGTGGAGTTTAAAATGATCTGAATATAAAAAAAGTTTCATCATAACTTTTCCTTTGTTCTTATATTACAGAAATTTCTTTGTCCACAATGACATTATTTAAACTCTGTGTACTGGCATTTTGCTTTAAGATCAAATAGAAAATACAATGTATTAACTCCTATGATTATATCATTATATATAATGATTCTAATTCATGTATGATTAGATATTCAGAAAAATACTATTTATCAGATAAAAATTAGTGATGAAATAAAAATAATCGTTTTTAAAACTCCTGTATTTCCATAAAAGAAAATTTCTTAACTGAAAAATTTTTGCACAAAATAATTTTTAATTTTTTCTTTTATAATTAGTATTGAATTGTTACTATAATGACATACAATATAATGTCCTGATATTAAAGATATTTTTGTATGAAAGTTCAAGAAAATTATAGGAAAACCTGAAATAAAAAAAAAAAAAAACCAGTCGCAGGACTGCAACAGAAATGAAAACTTAAAACCGATCATTGGTTAATAATTATATTTGAATCTATTGCTGATTAATTAATATTTTTAATATATTTAAATATTTTTTTCTTTATTCTTCACAAATATTTTGCTCTTATTTTTACACTGAATTTAAACAATTACTTTTAAATTAATTTTATATGAACAACTTAACAACTACTTCAATACGTATAGGTACACACAATTATATCTACAAGGCAACGTGCTCCGGATAATTGTAACAGTCTTTCTATACTGTATTAATGTGTATTTATATGCGTACCGATATACAAATAGAGAGAAAATGAACAGGAGAAAGTTAGTCTTCGTCACTCCTGGGCAACAGTGTGGGAGGTTTAGTCGGTAAGGGGTGGGAGCTACACTGTTTCATGGTCGCCACGGTTCCATGTCCAGTGCCTACTTAGCGTTATGCTAGATCAGGGCAGCTAGCTAGCGTCCTGGCATCGAGTCCGACACATCCTGCAAAGACCCTGCAGGGAGTGCGTCCAGTGCATTCCTGCCCTCACCAATCAGAAAAAAAAAAAAAGGAGAAAGTTAGAGAAGTGAATCAATGTCTTTCTTTACTGTATATTGATGTAAACATATATGCACATATGCATAGAGAGAAAGAGAGAGAGGGATATAGAAAGAAGAAAAAGAAGTATATTGGTAATCACCAATGGATCATCTGTTTTTTCTCCCACCTCTCATTCTATACACATTACACACATATATGTATAAATTCTCACAACATGTCATTCTCTCCAATATATATATGCTTAGTGTCTCGTGACAATTTTTGATAATGATTCAGCTATTTTTTTCACCAATCAAAAGTATATCACAAAAGTGTCCGGCACAACATGCCAAAAAAAGTTTTCATTTCAAAAATGTAACATATATTCTTGTATTTCATAGAACTTATACTTGGTAATAGTTTCTTTGAATTTGTTTTCTAATTTTATATCAAGAAGTAAGTTTTTTCCATATTTCTTTATATATTTTAAAAATATAAATACTTATCAATGGCCTTTTCATATTCAAAAAAATTTTTTAAAAATAAATTAATTTTTATAAAAAAAAAAACTTTTTTTATGGAAACATCCACTTTTTCAGATCAGCAAAGAAAGGGACAAAATAATTTATTCACTATTAGTTCAGTACAAATTTCAAATTAAATTTTTTTTAAAAAGCTAAAAACGTATTTTTATACATTTTTTTTTTTTTTAGCTGGTTTTATATTTTTCAAGTTAAATGCAAAATAAAAAAAAAACTTTATGGGCTAGGTCAAAATAATTTATATGTAATGTTAAAAGCAATTTCATTTTTAGTGTGCTTATGGATTTTTGTACATTTCTCACAAAAAATAATATTTTTATTTAGTTTTAAATAACAAACTATTTCAAAAAACTGATTGATAACTACCTGGACATGGATAACATATAATAATGAATAATAAAAATTAATCTAGTAACAAAAAAAATATGAACAATACATATTATTTATAACAATGCATATTGCATATTATAACAATTTATTTTGTTAAACATAATAACACAAAACTGAACAATGACTCTGTATGCACAAATTTGAATAAAGTAAATAAAATATCAGCAACTTAAACCACAAACTTTTAACAGTAGAACATTGTTACATGAAGAGCAATTAAAGAAAGTGCACTTACTAAAAACCTGTTATCGACCTGAGACTGCACAAGATTGCACTTCATTTACATTCATACATATCATCCTCATTCATCCTATTTAATAGAACCTTACATTGGTTCCAGTGGTTAAACAGCAAAAGAAAAGTTAAAAAACAGGAATCCCACCGGCTGGTCCAGTGGTTAACCGATCTTCTCAAATCAGTTGATTTCACAGTCGTGAGTTCTAAGCTTCAAATCCTAGTAAAAGTAACTACTTTTATATGAATTTGAATACTAGATTGTGGATTCTATGGTAGCTGGTTTCAATTAACCACACTTAAGGAGTGATTGAAGGACTCAGGAGTGGTCAACCTGGGACTGCACAAGACTACACTTCATTCACATTCATACATACCATCCTCTTAAGCTTATAACCCTCTTAAGTTCAGAACCACCTTATAGTAGTTCTGGTGGTTTAGAAAAGGAGAGAGTAAAGTAACAAAAGACAAAAACTGTTCGCAAATATGCATGTCGGTTTTCATTAAGTTCTTAAAAATTAATGTAATACCATGCAACTTCTTTTTATGCTATGAAATCTACCACCACCCTGCAGTGCTGGTAAATGTTTTAGTGACTTTAACCACATAACTCTTCAGTGAACTTAACATTAATGCTCAAATAATTGTGCAACAGTACATTTTGCTTTTATAATAACTCATAATGAATCACAACCTTCATGCACAGAATTAGGAAAAATATTTTCATTAGACCTACTGATTTTATCAATTTTCTTTTCTGAGCTGGTCTATATTAACTGTAGTAACAAATTTCATATTAATTGTACTTAGCAGCTCAAACAGTGAGATAATGTAAAAACTGTAGGGTAATCCCATGAATTTATAAAAAAAATATTGACTTATTCAAGAAGGTATTCTCTCCTTTCCAAATAATATTCATAAAATTTACTTCTGTTTCTATGCCACTCTCCTTATATTTTAATTTTGAAACACTGGTTAAAATTCATTAAAACAACAAAAACTGGACAGATTTTGATTTATTAACAATAATGTTAACCTTTACTATTAAACTCAGCAAAAAAATCAATATACTCTACAATAACTCAGCAACACAGTAGCCCCAAGAGCTTCATGTTAACATGAAGTGTGCAACACTTTTTTGTTGCCTTTTTTTGGTAGTTTGGAAAATCATTTTCCAAACTGGAGCCTGTTTTTTCAAGTTCAAGAAACAACCTAATTGTACAAGATTAAAAGTTACATACTAGACCTACTTCAAGCATAATTCCATTTGACAGCATTCTGTTGGTTTTGTAAGAGATATGGTGAAATAACAGATATGGAATATACTAAGATCTCAAATCTGTACGCTTCTTAAGTATATTATAATATATTTGTAGATTGTGTTCTAAAAATGAAAAAATGTTCTCTTATGAAACACTCACATCTGTGAATACAATAGCAAAAATACACAAGGCAAAGTGAATCAGCAAAAGGAGAAAATCCAAAACTAATGTAAATAAAATTGTAGCTAATTCATAGTTTACACATAAACATGTAACAAGTATATTCATGTTGCATATATGAAGATGAAACAAGAGTAGTTTATATCATAATCAGCAATTTTACAATAAGTAAAGGACAACATGAAATAATAAGATTTAATCCCATATGTTAACTTCTAAAGATCAACTTTTTATTACGCGATTTTATACACAATAAGTCCACAAACCCGTAAAAGTAGGCAAAATAAATTGAGCAAATGTTAAAATTTTTCTTACCAAATCATATCTGTTTAGATTCAGTTGCTTCTTTTTAGCTCCACCAGAACTTGAAAAGTCGGCCTCAGTATCACTAGCATCATCTGCCAAAACTGACAGATCTTTTTCACCTTGCAATCCTAATTTTTTAAGCACGCGATAAGACATTTTTTTATCAGAAATTTTATCACATGGCTTAAAGAAGCACTGCTTATAATTTCAATTGATCTGCATTAATTAACTTTTTTCAAAGATTGCCGCATCAACCATTAAAAAAGTTAGATGCAAAGTAAACTAATCTTCCCAAAATACAAAACAACTTCCCTAAAAAACACAATACTTATTTCATTCAAATTTATCCGAAAATGAATATCTTCGACATCATCAATAACAGTAAAGCTTTTTCTCATGTACCGTACGTGGTTAAACTCCTTTTAATACTCGTCAAAACAAATAATCAAAAGACAACATGAAACCAAATGTTCAAAATTTAGTACTTTCTTCATTTAACAAAATATATAAAAATTATTCCTTCAACATTATTTCTTAAGCACTTACAAATCAAGTAAAATCAACAAGAACGCTCTACAAATTCTTTAGCACAGTATCTGACATTTTATGACGTATAACAAAGATTATAAACCATGAAAAATCAGCTGCTTTTAAGGTCGAAAAATATTTATTATTAAACTTTTATGCATTCAAAACGATAATTAGAAAAACGAAAAATTATTTACGTAAAAAAGATTTTTCATTAAAGATTTATTTCAATCCAGAATAATCATAAATGAATTTAATACATCTTTATCAACATTTTAAACTGCGTCCACATTAGTAAAAAGGCGGTAAATTTAAAATTATTAAAAAAAATATTTTAGGTTCGAGTAATTAAAAAAAGAAATTTGTTAGCAATCAAACTCTGTTCTTTTTTGTTTACTTCTGAGAAAAGTTATAACTTAAAATTATAATGAAAGTAAATCTTTAACTTGTAATAAAGAATTACATACATGACCAATGAATTTACTAATGTATATTCCTACTATGATACATAACTAGATTCCAAAATCAAATAAAAATATTAAATTTTAAGATATATTCATGAGATAGATGAAATCTTTTATTAACACAAAAGAGATGTACAAAATAAGAAGCTTGGCAGGCAAATATAGTGGCATATATTTTACACAACATAATTTATTTTTAACAAATGTAAAAATAAGCAGCAGTAAAACACAGTTTATCATTTCCATGTCTAATATATACTGATTTTTCAACAATACCACTTATGTCCTAACAGTTACAAAATGTACCATGTCGTTAATAAAATATTACATAGAAAATATCTTACATGTTTTTATAACCTCCAGTAGATGTGAATTCATCAATCAGTATTTTTATAATTTGAAGCACAATCTTTTATATTCCTTTAAGAATAAAATTGTAATATCAAAGTTCCCATAAAACTCATTGACTATTATTAACAAGCAGCCATTTTGTAATATAATTTTTTTTTAACATTCATTATACTGAAAATGACAGAATAAAACAGCAATCTACATGCAAAAGACAATTATTTCTGCTGTTGACATATTCAATAAAATATGCATTTTATTTTTGTCTTTCAATTTAAAGTTTAGCTTTACATGAGATTTTTATGGGTGGATCCCTTCCTGATATGCTAGTGTTTAATTTACAGACATTAACTATATATATGTAATACAGAATAGTTTAATAATTTACATTTTTATTTATCTCACAAAAACACAATACAACATCAATATTGCTTGGACAACCCAAAAAAATACTAGGGTAAATTATTGCATTTTAAATTAATACTGCACAGAGAAGGGTGAATTTTTTTACATAAACACTGGAATTAAATTTATACTCCCCCTTAATAAAAACAATTACAGTTAATGTCATTTAAATTTAACTGTTACCTTTCAATCACTATCTTGTATTGAAAGTACTTTGTGTCTTCAGTACATAAAAAGTGATAATACTTTGTTTTTGTGATGGGCTCTCTTCAGCATATCTAATTACTTTTTTTAGATGGTCTCTAGGAATCCAACAATATAAAATAGAGAAACTCATTTCAGCCAAAAGGTACAATATGCAACAAAACAAATTGTAAATAATTAATAAATGAATTAGTAGCTTAATAACTTCTATGCGAACAATCTGGAAGATTGAAAGAACTAGTAATTTTACATACGAGGGTGGTCTAAAAAGTTTCCGACCTAACAAAGATACAAGACATTTTTTTAGAAATTTTTTTTTTATTTTTCAACATAGTCTCCTTGT
>JAAAKQ030089510.1:0-14761 GCA_010016005.3 Zanna intricata
GCCATGGGACTCCTCCTACAAAAATATTCGTCGTGAGGAAGTGGTCCTTTGCCGATTGCGGATAGGACATACGAGAGTCACTCACGGGTATTTGATGTCAGGAGAGAATGCACTGCTGTGCGGAAGATGCGGCTGCCGCTCAACTGTGCGTCATATCTTGATAGACTGCATATGTTATGCGGCTTTATGTCGCAAATTTAAGTTACTAGCAAACATCCGCCACATCCTTAGAAATGACAAGAATGTCATAGTCCGTGTTTTCCTATTCCTGCGACGTGCAAATATTTTTAATAAAATTTAATTTTTTTATAGTTTTTTTCTTGTTAACTGTTACGGGACCTTTTACACCCCTTACAGACTTTTAATGAAATTGTCATTGTGATATTAATTCTAAGTTTTACTGTGTATTAGTTTTAAGTTTTAGTATTTTATCTGTGATATTAGTTTCAACTTTTTTACCATTTTTAAATATTAATCTAGTTTTAGTGATTTTATCCTTTTGTTTTTTTTTTTTTTTTTTTAAGTAATGTTTTAATTTTAATGTAGTTGTTAGATTTCAGTTTTTTACCTTGTTCTGTGATATTGGTACTAAGTTTTTAGTCAATCAGTTTCTAGTTTTTATTTTATTTATTTTTTTTTACCTATTTATTTGTTATTTTAATTTAATCTTACATTTTAATTTTACTCAAAATTTCTTTATTAAAAATCCTTATTTAATCCGAGCGATAATAACGGCTTCAGCGTTGTTCGCCCTCCCAAAAAAAAAAATAAAATAACAAAAAAAATCAGAAGTTGTTAGTGAAATAAAATTTTATGTATTTTAAAAAATGTGTTTATGTAATTTAATAGCCATTATTACATTTGTGTATATGTAACAGATTTGGTGAAACACCTGAATACTTAATATTAATTGAAAATTATAATTTAGAATCATATTGTTCTAGAGTTCTAAAAATCTTGGATACCGGTGTTCTTTGGTGGTTGGGTTTCAATTAACCACACTTCTCAGAAGTGGTCTACCCGAGATTGTACAAGACTATACTTCATTCATATATATCATCTTCATTCATCCTCTGAAGTAATACCTTATGGTAGTTTCAGAGGCTAAAACATAAAAACAAAGGTGTAAAAGGAAGTCCAATTCATCATGCTATTCTGAGGCCAAGAGACTGGATAGTCCTGAGCCAGATAAAACCTAAGTAGCGACTTTCTCAGGCTAGGATAGGAGGAATTGGCCTGAAATAACGTGTAAAATGGTTTTAAGCTGTATCCGTTCGAGCGGTATAAGGGGTTTTAGTCTGTAGTCTACTGATAGTGGTTTAATAAGACATCAGTGGGAGCCCAGCTTCCACCTCCCTCCCAAAAAAAAAATTATTATTACTTTACAATAATATAATGTTGTTTATTTTTAAAATTTGCATTTCTTTCAGGTGATTATCTCAAAGATAAATATGATGGAGCTACTGAAGTGAGGGCTAATCGAAGAGGGAAACTTCAAATTCGTGATCCTCGTTTTAATCTTCCAACTCCAAATGATCTTGTTTATATTGATGAATCACCAAATTACTGCGTTAGAAATTTGACTCTTGGATCTCTTGGTAAAAATAATTTTTAAAACATCAACTACTGTTACTATCAAGAATTAAAAAATTTAATCTTATGAGTTTTGATAAAATATTATTTTATTTATTTCTAAAGTGGTATTTATTGTTTTGGCATTAACACTAAAAAGTACCAACAGCATCCAATTAACTATATTTAAAATTTAAATCATCCTGAAATGGCTTAGGTGTTTGAAATCATCAGATATAAGAAATACAGATTCAAATTTCTACCAGAACCCATTTAATAATTGAAATAATTATTTCATTTAATAATTTTGAATTTTTCATATTTTAAATACTACTGACTTTATTCAATCTAAATTTTTAATAATGTAAAAGCTAACAGATTTTTTTTTATTATTGTTTATACAACAGTTTACTTAAAAACTGAAGGCAGGATTTTTTCCTGCCTTCAGTTTTTAAGTAAATTTATATTTGTTGAGTTTCCCACCATAACATTCTCCTCTCTTGAACAGTTTATAATTAGCTATAACTACTTCAGATTACTACAGCATTTGTCCTAATAACATGGAATGAAATGACAATTGTTGTCATCACCTGATTCCGAGTTGAGATTCATTGTTCTCAATGAATCTTTTGAACAATGAAATTTGAACAATCTTCGTTGTTCAATTAAAAAACCAAATTGAAGATAACTTTTCTCAATGTCATTTACATTATCACATTTTTTCACCTTATAACATTACACTTTTCAAAAAATCTAAGAAACAATTTTTTTTTCTTGTAAAGATAACCATTTTTTTTTTAACTTAATTTATTTTTTATTTCAATTCAAACTAAAATTACAATCAATGAATAAAATTTTGTTTCATACTTAGATATAATGATTACTTGTATAAGCTGCCCTTTTTTACCCAAGAGATGGTAAGCCAGTTTATATTTGTTTAGCCATTACATTAAATTGCTTTTAAGGGATCCAGAAATTAGCTTTATTTGTTTCTTTTGAATGGAATTTAGCAATAGTCATCACATACATGGCCCAAATGAAAGTAAAAAACAACAAATTAAAGACACCAGTTTGTACTTTGTATCAAAAGGAAACTAAAATGAGAATCTACTAATGCCATATAGAATTAACTGTGTTATATTACTTCATACATGTTAAAGTGCAATATATTTACATGAAATTACATTACAAGTAGATCATGCTGTAACATGAACTTGCAAGCCATTAATTCTAAAAAAAAAGATCAAATATACAACAGTATGTATGAAGTTTGTTATAAAGCTGTTTATAATAAAAAAAAGTTCATAATGACTATGTAAACATAAAATTTTCTAAGTAGGAATAATCAATACAATTATAAACTATTACAAATTTTAAAAAAATCAAAGAAATACATGGTGGAGAGGTTTGATTCAAGTACACTGACATAGTTGTGAGAATTTTTAGTTCACTAATTCTAAAATTTTGTAATACGACAATGTAAGGGTTATTAAAATTCTAACCCAACCTGATTGATGTTAAGATTTTGATAAGGAATGAGACTAACTGAAGGAATGCAATCATGTGATGTAAAAAAACAGTGAGAGAATTTTATTTCCCAACTATCATGTGTTAGTTCCTCAAAAACATATGCATAAATTTATTTTCATATCATAAGATCATTCTATTTATCTTAAATAGAATGATCATTCTATTCATTCTTTTCTCATTCTATTTTACTTAAATATTATAAATATTATGAACATATGTTCTCCAGTGAAAGCTTAGTGAATAGTTCTGTAATAAAACTTGGTTATAACGAGATCAAGTACCCGATCAAATATGTTTGTTATAGCCGACTGCTCGGTACATCTGAGATGCCACCTCGTAACCGTAAATTTTTACACCATCATTATCTATTATAATACAAAAAATACATACTGTATACCTAAGAAGAAATTGTTTTAAAATAAAATATCCTTGTGTTTTTTGTCTAACAATACAAATTTTAGACACTAATACGTTTTACTTTTAACCAAAACCGTTAGCATTCAATAAATTAGCAAAAAAAAATGGTAATAAGTATGCAGTAAAACTTACCAAAATCATCGAGGAAAGTAACAAATGAACACCACCCAAAATTCCTGTCACACGTTTTTATATACAAACTGTATTTATTAAATCTAAAAAAATCATTCAAACATATACATCAAAACTTAATTCTCATACAAATTAATTGTCCTTAAAATAATTATTTATTTTTAATATATGCCTGTAATCATCAAAACAGTTTTGTAGTTTAGTTATTTTGTAGTTATTGTAGCAGTGTAAGTACTTCACAAAATCATCACTTACTTTGTTATTCTCACTAAACTCTGTTAATTCTTTAAAACATTCTTTGACGTCAATCATTGATACGACAAGGAGAGTAGAAGATTAATCTTCGTTTTCAGTTTCGTATCGCTATCACCTGCACGACTGAGTTACCTCAGTAATAATGACTTCATCAGTCGGAATTTCTATAGTATGTACATTGTCATTGGCTGTTGCATAGTCATATGTGTTTGTATGACATATGAGTGTTCTTGAAAGGTTGATTTTTTTGAGTTAAGAGTTAGAGTTTGAGTTGAGTTTGAGTTGAGTTTGAGTTTGAGTTAAGAGAATCCATTCTAAGAGTGGTATATTGTCTTCATCATGGCAATCTTACTCAAAATATGGCGTGCCCTATTTTTTTAGCAAGAAACACTAAAATGAACGCATTCACAGACGCGACTTCAGTATAACTGTACTGTATTTTGCTACTGAGTATCCGATTGATCGCTTTAACTGTAATACTGTTCGTTTAACTGACTCTATGGTACAGTACTATATTTTTAAATTGAAAATTATGACTAATGAATTTGCCAGTGGGAATAGGGCTGGTAAAATTTATCTTTAACCACTTCAGAGTTATCTTCTAACTCCTTCTTCAGAGTTTCACTTAAATCATTTAAAATATGCTATAGAGTTCGATGAACCATCTGGTCGGTTTTGACAGATCACTGATAGATCCCAATCTTCCTGGAATTTTGCAAACAGAAAAACACCAGTAATTAAAATAACTACTAGTCTTTGTAATACTGCAATGGAACTTGTACTCTATGTACTTCAATTGAATGTACTCTTCAACATCCTGTTACAATATTTGTTCACCCTTCAAATCTAACCTGATAGAGCCTAAGATAAAATGTCACAATCTTTACATACAAATCGTAAATGTATATTTTGTAAATGAAGAAATGGATTTTCCTTTGGGTTGAGATTATTTGGTTGTTATTAACTTTTTTTAAATTTACAATAATTTTAAAAACGGAAATAGTCGTAATAATCAAGTTTATGATGTGTTGATACCTCCCTTAAAGCAAGTTAATTAATGAGATCGAAAACCAAACAAAACCTGGAATTTTGCTCGTTACAACCAAGTTCTCATTATTCGTGTTAACATTATTCGTTATTCCACTGTAGTTCATTTGGATATTTCCTAATTTTAATGTTTTCTTAGGATGGACTACAATGTTCCAAAAGGATTCTAAACATTTTTCCAGATGGCTCTTTATATAGAGTAAAAACAATTTGGAAAAAGATCAATAAGCAGTGTTCTTGATTAAAGATACCTTAATCTCCCAAGGAATTGTCAATAGTAAAATCACCTACCTGATGGAGCACTCCAGGTGTGTTGTCTGTTCTGTTTTGGATCTGTTAGTGGATAGATTGTTCCACTCTCATGACACACCCCTTTTACTTATCATTGAATAAATCACTTCTTTTTCCAGGGTTTTGTTGACTTTGCCTAGAGAAATGCTTGATCCATAACATTATGGAGATCGTAAAAAGTAACTCTGAGTTACTTTATCTTTAGTATTTACGTGTTTTGTTTTTGTTTTGCTTAAGGTAACAGCTTATGAACCTCACTGAGACTCTTGTTTCACGTCCAATAGCTCTACAAAAAAACCAGTATGAGAATGATGGTCTTATTGGAAAAAATCAGGCTTCCTAATACTTTCTAATATATATATATGTATATGTATATATATGTTATATAATAATCTAAACTTTTAAAATTTACAACAATAGTACGTACTTTTGTCACATTCTTTAGTTAATATCTTAATATTTTGTAAGGTTCAGACAAAAAGTTCCCAAAATGCATTTATTTTATAAAATGTAGGTACTTTAAAAAAGTTTTATATTACATTTACTTCAAAATTGTTTTATAGATAAAGTTTCTGGAAAAATTTCTGGAACCACTGTTTGAAATTTTCATGCACTGTTTCACATCACCTATGCCATAATTGACTTCCTCATGTTACTTTCATTTTAAGCAAGGAAACAAACAAAAATTAGCTGGTGTATAATCAGGAGAATTTGTTTGATACTCCAGAAATGTTTGTGCTGTGTAAAATACTTCTTGTCACGCATAAAGTAATGTGATAAGAAATGACAAGCAATTTAGAAAGTCTGTTTTCCATTTTAGAAACATTCTGTTGTTTTGTTAGAGAGAAACTTCTCTAAACTACTTTATAGTGCTTATTATATATTAATATTTTTATTCAATACTTATAAATATATATACTAGCATCCCTGTCACAGCTTCGCCCTCGCTATATGGTTACTTGCGTTTCCTGTTAGGAAATGTTTAACCAGGACTCCCATGTGTTCAATAAACTCATGCTTGTGAGAATAATAATGACAAATAAAAATTGAAGCCTGTTCAGTTTTTAAAAACTATCAATTTATTGTATTTTCTTCAGATCAATAGTTGGTCAGTACAGGACCCACTAATTGGTTTTCAGATTTCCTGTTGCAACTTCACTTATAACAAATAAATAATCAGGATTACAAATCATAAATTAACATCACAATGTTACCAAATCTCATAAAGATTGATTCAACAGTGGTAGCGTAAAGTAGCAAAAATGTAAAAAAATTATTTTTTTATGTTTGTTACAGAAAAATTCATAAAATAGTAAAACTATTACCCAATTTTAACTCTTTAAATTTGGAATTCAAAAATTCTAGAAACTGGTTTGCAGATATTCTCATGACAATTACGTACACCAAAAATCAAGTTGATATATTCAATTATTACCAAGAAATTAAAAAAATATTAAATTTCGTTATTATTCCATTTTTAACCCTTTAAACTTGAAATTTCCAAAAATCCTTTTTTAGTGTATACTTACACCATAAGTAAGACAAATTTTAGTATAAAACAGATTTTCATCAATTTATCTATAGTATTTTTTTGCTGGACATTTATTACAATTCACTAACAAAATGTTCTTATATATGCTATCTCCATATGTTTTTCTTTTATTTCCTATTTTCAGCCACTCCACGTAATACAGAATAGAAGAAGAAATATTCTTACCTTTACTTTCTTATCCACATCAGAATGTTTTGAGGCCTAAGCCCATCTTCAGTTTTTTTTTTCTTTAATTCTTTCTTATTCACATTTACACAGGTATTGACAAGGTATTGACAAGGATTAAGAGAATAATAATGACAAATAAAAATTAAACCCAATTTTTTATATTTTTTATTTATTACATACATAAAAAACATTCTAACGTTTGGTTAATTTATATATTTTTTATATTAATTTTTTTTACATTTTTGCCATTTTATGCTACCACTATTGAATCAATGTTTATGAGATTTGGTAACATTGTGATGGTAATTTATTTTTTATAAGCGATAACATGTTTTTAATTTCTTGGCTGATATTTATTCTAAAAATTTTTAATCAATATATTCTTTTAATTGTGTAATATAAAACAAGCACACAGTGACAGTGCTGTATTAATAGATAACGTGTATTAATTTTCCCTGTCTGAACAAATATTTGTTCTATGATTTTAATTTTTTTTTTATATTTTAATCAATAAAAAATTATTATAATTATTAATTATTATTATTTTATTGTGTAAATGTAAATAAAAAAGTATTTAAAAAAAAACATTACTGATGATGGTGTATGCCTGAAAGTGCTTTGATGAGAAGAAAAATTAAAGGCAAGAGTGTTACTTTTAATTCTGTATTTTGTGCAGTGCCTGAAGAAAAAATATATATGTACTTGAACATACATTTTATATGTTGACAGGAACTCAAGGTCGTATATGTAACAGAACATCACATGGAATGGATGGTTGCAGATTAATGTGTTGTGGCAGGGGGTACAACACTCAAAAAGTTACAATTAGAGAAAGATGTGAATGTAAATTTCATTGGTGCTGCTATGTTGAATGTAAAATGTGCATGAAGACTATAGATATTCATACATGCAAATAATTACTTGAACCATGATAATCTTTTATAATCTTTTTCCTCTTCTTGTACTCTATCTCTCTCTTTTCATCTTTACACATCCTATGTGTGAATCTTGTTCATCATAATACTTTTCTCTGTATTTTTTTCATATAATTCAACATTTGTAAACAAATAATTAGTGTTATTTATTTATTAATTTTGTTTTATTAAAATATTACTCTTTGTATTGTGGCTATAAGACTGTAATACACATAAAATGAAAATGTAATAATTTTTTTAAAGATAGTACAAGTACATGATCAATTTATAAGTTATCAGTTGTAAAATGTATTATATGTTTAGTATGTAAGCTAATTGTACAACTCTAATTACTATGTTAATTTTATTAAATAAGTTCAATCATTCTTACATCAAAGCAGCGTTTTATATGTAAACTTCAGAATTAATAAGTTGCATATAACAATTATTAATTATAATTATTCAATTATGTAAAATAATTTAAATAAATTCGTAACATATTCAATAAAAGTGAAATAATTTTTTTATGTTCTTCATAGAATTTCTTTAAGCCATTGAAGTAATAAAAAAAAAGTTAGAAAAAAATGAGTCCATTAAATAAGTCCTTTAAATTTAAAAAAAGCTGTCAATGAGTTGCAAATCTTTCCATAACTACTGGCATCTCTTTCTGTATAAATATATTTTTGAATGAAATTTTTTTAATCTAGAATGGGTGAGATGGGATGAGAGAATTTCTATTTAATGATAATTGGTTTAATAAGTTTTTAAAGTAACCCAATAAAATTTTCACTAAATTGCATCTGAGTTAAGACAGTACTCTTGTGACTCAGTCTGGACACCTTTATGTCCAGTTTTCACTAAAACCATTAAGTTCTCTTTCCCCAAACCTAATATAAAGATTCCTCATTAGAACAGTGCACATCTCAAATCACTCTTTTATGTATTCTACTTTAAAGATTACATATTTAACAGATTCAATCTTTAATTTATTATATTATTTACTTTAATTTTATTTTAGTTAATAGTTAATTAAACTGTTAATAATGGGTTCATGTTTAAATAACATAATGTCTAAATGAAGATCATAAAAAAAATAAAACTAAGCAAGTGAAATGATTTTTTAGTTAATTTTAACAAAAAAAATTTTTTTTAGTTAATTTTTAGTTGATTTTAGTAAATTTTAAAGAATATAAAGTTATTATATTCTTCTACTAGGATGCAGTTTATTAAATTATTTATTTTGAATATGTTCAAATCCAGCTATAAATCTAAATCATATACCTATGAAATAAAAAATAAAATAGAAATGGAATGGGAAGTACTTACTAAAACTATGATTGCATCACCACAGAAAATTATCTCACTATTTCTTAAGTCAGGTATGCAGGCACATGACCAACAAGCTTCCTTTACGGATTTCCTTATACATACTTATAGGTTTTGATTATTTCCAACACAATTGAACAGAAAAGTAAAGATTAAAATTTCAGCTACTTCTTTTTTACTTCCTTGTACAATGAAAAGGAAGTATTGTAATGAAAAATTTTGGTTTTCAGATTTCAACCGAAATATCCATTTTGATTATTCCTGAATCCATTTTGACTAGTTTCAGCGTGATGTCTTTATGTATGTATATATGTATATATCTTACATAACACAAAACAATTAGCCGTAGAGTGTTGAAATCTTGGATTTAGAACTGTTGTAACATTAGTTGTGCACCTTCCCTTTTGATTGCAATCGACTGCATCAATAATGTCCAAAAAAGCCCATAACCCAGAACTGGATTTTGAACTTTTTCTTATCTGTAGTAATAAGTCCTCATCGAGAGATTTTTAATGATATATCATTAGTGGTACTTATTTTCATTGGTTCCAGAGTTATAGTCTAATAAAATTTTAATTAATGAAATATTTGGATCTTACAAGGGGAAGGCACATCGGTTCAAATCTGACTTCATCTCCTTTATTTTAATTTAAATATATTAATTTATTAATAATTATTAACCTCTGATCGTAAAAAAATTTTCAGTAAATAATAATTCAATAATAACAATAAAAAAAATATGAAAAATTATCCATACTTATTAATGAAATAAAATTGTATGTATTTTTAATGTGTTGGTAATTTAATAGGCATACCAGAAATGTGGAATAATGTGGGGACCGCATCAGAATTTTTTTGTTGTAATGTTATTGAATTATGTTTTATGGTAAAAAGTGTTTACTATTGGAGGTTAATAATTATTTATAAATCAATATATTTAAATTAAAAAAAAAAGGAAATGAATTCAGATTAGAACCAATGTGTCTTCCTCTTGTAAGATCCAAATATTTCATAAATTAAAGTTTTATTTGACTATAACTCTGGAACCAATGAAAATAAGTACCACTTATGATACATCATTGAGAAGCTCTCAATGAGGGCTTCTTACCTACAGTTAAGAAAAAGTTTAAAACCAATTTTTTTTTTTGGATTTTGGTATTTTTTGAAAATTTTTGGTCACGTTGATTACAATCACAAGGGAAGATGCATAATTAGATGTTAAAACATCCCTAAATACAAAAATTCAACATTCTACGGGTTTTTGAGTTACGTGAGACAAATATATGCAGACATACAGAAAATATTCCAAATGTATTCATGGATGGTCAAAATGGATATTTCTGTTGAAATCTGAAAACAAATATTTTTTCAATTACAACACTTCCTTTACTTTGTACAAGGAAGTAAAATTGTATAAATGGTAAACAAACATTATGTTTATTATGAATTAAATTGATAGACAAATTACTTATCTCTTTTTTGTGTAGAAGTCTTTTTAATTTACTCTGGAAAATTGCACATGCTTATATTATTTGAGACCTTCTGTTGTTATGAACAAAGAAGTGATCAAAGTAAATACAACTAAGAAAAACCATATTAAATAAAATACCTCAATTCAAATTATGACAGACACAAAGATTCTTCCATGTATCCAAAATGATACCTAACAGCTGTTGGAAAATTAGTACTAACAGCAACAATCCTGTCTGTAGTCAAGAGGTTGGTTTCTTGACCATCTTCAGTATTTCTATATTAAAAATATGAAAAGGATACTCTTACCAGTCTGGGTAAGGCTGCAATCTGACTAATATGGTGAAATATATTTCTTCTTAAAACTGTTGGATTCACAATACCTGAAATATTTCATGAAGTAACATCCTGCAAACTGAAATCCTTCATCCTTCATACTGAAGGTATGAAGTAAGGCTAAAATGTAAACAGTTAAATTATGTTTAATAAAACCTAATTACTACTGAATTTCATCAAGTTCAACAACATAATTGGAATTTAAGAAAAAAAATAATGTCTGCTTTTGGTATTGTTAGTCTGACTAACACCCATTTCAGTTTATGTCACTTAAATAAATAAATCAATAAACACTACAGGGACATATCCAGCTCGAAAGAAAAGGGACGACTTTCTGAATTTAACTTCTTTCATGATGGAAGGGTAGTACATGAGGGGGATGCTATATAATAATGCATATAACAAAAAGAGGAATAAAATATTTATTTTAAAAAAAACCTAACATTGTAACAATATTTGGCAAGAATTAGATGCAAATTGTCTAACTACAGCTTTAACTAATTGCTCTTTGTTAACGAAACTCATTGTGGGTGAATGCTAACCCATTTAACCTGTTTTCATCAATAGTACTTCTTAGCCATGTTTTAATTCAACAAAGGGAGCCTTTCTAATAGTTAGGAAAACACATCTTTTCTAAACACATCTCTTTTCTAAAACCTCAATTATAACTTGTGCTTCCTATACCTCATTCCACATTTTGAACCACAATTCCCAATGTCCTTCAATTTTGTAAAAAGTTGCACAAAATGAAGTACTTTTACTCCATTCCTCTAATAAAATTCCGGTCATATTGCTCAAATGGAAATTTATACTGAAAATGCAGTTGAATTGTCTGCAAAAAATCTGTCTTCTGATATCATGGAATCCAAATAAGGAATTATTAGAGACTTTTATCAAAATTCAGATGGATTTTTGGCTGGGTGATTACTTCCATGCTTCTTCTACTAATGCAAGTGGCAGTTATATCAAATTCAAATGCACTGCAATGTCATCTGCTTCTTTTAAAATGGCAGTCGTGATGTTCTCCACATCTTCCCAATAAACTTGATTCTTGACATAGCATGTTAAGAATAGTTTGAATGTACTGATTGGCTTTGACTATGTCAATTGTCTTTAATTGAAGTGCATTTGCTTTGTGTTCCAGTATAACAAAATACTTAGCAGTTAATGCTACTGACACAATAAATGAAGATCTGCATGCTGCTGCATGCATTGGATAAACATTTTTTCTTTTTGTTACATTTCTCTCTTCAGCTAAGGTGTCTAATATAATATAATATCAATGCATTAATAATATCCTTAAAAACAAGGATGCTCTTGTATCCACGAAATATAAATATTTTTTTTTATTAAAAAAGATGTAATAATTTTTTTTATTAAAAAAAAAAAAGTAATTATTTTTTTGACAGCTCCAGTGGAGTTTCAAATTTCTGGGATAACGTTTGAGTCAATAATGACAAACATAAGCTTTACTGAAGAACAGTGGAAGTAAAAGGTTGTTTGTACTTTTGTCTCAAGATTGCCTGCACTCATCCTTTTTTCCCAAACATGGTAAAATATCCATTGGAGCCTAACCCCATAAACTTCAGGGTCTAGGTTTAAGTTTTTCACAAAATCTTCAATGGTTTAGGCATTACTCATGGCATTTAGATCTTCAAGCTCTATAAGTGCTTGTAAGGCTTCTTCGATTTCTTTGGCATTTTCATCAAAGAAACATAATCCTTTAGACAGCTATTCTTTGCCAGAAATAGCTTTGGTTTCCTCAGCCAAAATGCAGTTAACAGAAGCTTTTTTAACGGCTTGTGAAGATGTGTTTCCTGATTGCAGCATCACGTAGCTCAATTATTCCATTTTGGATGATAGGTATATGCATTTTTTGATCATGCTCAAAAAAGTATTTTAGTTGTGAATTACCTGCTTCAATGCGTATTTCCATAAATCAATAAGTAGGCCTTTCAGATTTTTGCTTCTGAGAGGTAAATCATGTGTGCCAAATAAAATGATGCAGGAAACAATTGAGGGCAGTACGTTTTTATTTGCTTCTATTAATATTCATTAAGCTTAATGAAGTTCATATGCACCGAAACACCCTCCATGAATGATTTAGCAAATTCCATTACAGTCTGATGTCCCTGAGACTGTATATGTGCTTTGCAATAATTGTGTACATCCTTGTACTTAGTGAAAGGTCTGATGGAAAAAGAACCTCAACCATCTCTCATCATTCCAACTGACAGCAGAAACAACAGACAACATTTACAGAAACATCTTTGAGTCACCTTGAGTAAGCTAGCCATGGTAAATATGCATTTAGCTACTGGTGATTGAAGTTCCTCTTGAGGTGTTTGTCATCTGCTGCAAAATTGTAGTTCTTCAAAGCTACGCAGATTTTTCTGTTATCAACCGTATAGTGCTCATCAGGCTGACAATTTTTCCAATATCATCTTCAAGACAACCATCGTCTTCAATTTCACTTTCACTGTGTTGTACATTGGTTTGAACCATAGAAGAAGAGCCTGCAATCACAGTTTTTGAAACACAGGATGGTTTTATTGCCTTAACCTCATCGTCATCACTACTGCAGTTATTTTTTTTTCCATTTTAAGTTCACTGCAAAAAAAAAAGTAAATTTAATTGACCAAATGTAGATGTGGATGCAAACATGGCATCTTGTTGCATTGGTTTGACAAGGAAGGTTCTAACTGACATTCTTGTCAAAATTGAGTTTTATTCAGTATGTGGCTATACTAGTAGATTTTAATTCAGAAATATGTTTCATAAATATGTAGTTATCATTATAACATTAAAAACATATGGAAGAATCATCAGTAGAAGTTAATCAGACATACAGACATTTTTTAAAAACAATTATTTTGGACTCAGGACCCCAAAACAGACATTTCCAGATATCCATATCATGATCGTAAATCTGTCATCAGGTAGTTAAATGTTTTTGTTTCTTTAGTGACATTTTCAAGATAAACTAGAAACAAGCTGATTTTACTGATATAAACATCGAGCAATTACCAGAAGCAATACTGGTAATTATGCCACGTTTTGAATTATTTTTAATTATTCATCAAAACAATTGATTACTTAAAACAACATAACAAAAATTATAAACTTAAATATGAAACTATTTTATGTTGAGAGATCCAAAAGAATTCCTAGCAGTATAACAATTGCAAGCATAGGAAGTTAACAAAAAAAATGAATAAATTACAAATTTTACATTAATGCTTTTAAAGCAACAGCCACGCTTATGTAAATTTATAGTAGGTACATACAATACAAATTAAATAAAAACATGCAATAAACATCACAGTAGGCTACTTACCGAAAAATTTTCTAATATCGATTCATTGTAATAAGTGGATGGCAGGTAGCTGGCACAAAAAAACCAACTTTACAGTAGTAAAAACTGCACACACTACTTACGTGTTTGAAAGTAATAGCTGCACTGACTCTAACAAAAATGTGTGTACTCTTATGTACTTGGTAAATAGCTTTTAAGTTTAATTTACACTTATTGGAGGAAATAAAGTAAAAAAGAAAGATTTTTTTTATATGTTTTTGGAAGGCGAAAAACGTCTTAACGTTATCATCGCCTGGAATAAAATTAATGGTTTGAAAAGATAATTATAAAATTAATAGAAAACTAAAACTAAATACTGCTTATATTCAAGTAATATATTAAAACTTACAACTAATATCACAGATAAAATTAAAATGTTTAAAAAAGCTAAAACTA
>JAAAKQ030089532.1:0-14760 GCA_010016005.3 Zanna intricata
AAAAAAAATTCTGGACAGTAGGCGCAGTAAATTCAGTATTTGTCTATTAAACTCCAATAGGAACGTAATTAGTATTATTTTTTATTTTAAATACTTGAATTGAATTAAGATGGTTACCGATATATAATTATGGAGTGAAACAAAAGAAGATGTAATTTTACTGATTAATTTTAAACCATTATTTCCATATATTTTTAAGTTTTATTTGTTTGATGGATTTGTTTTTATTATTTTTGTATTTTAAATGGATAAATTGAAGTGTTTAAGGGTGGTGATGTAAAGAGACCATGCAGGTACGTTCTATTTCAAGAAAATTATTAATTCATTTTATTATGACTAGTATGGGTTCATATTTACATATTGTTTATTACTGTAAATCAGATTTTTTTAAAAATCTTTAATGAATGAAATATGTTGACTTAAATACGTATTGAAAAGAAGGCTTGTAATTAAGGGAAAGTTAAACGTACATAAAAATTCATTAATTCAGTTAATCTTATTGTAGTAAAGATTTATATTTCCGTTTTGTGTTACATCTATTAATTATTTTTGTAATTTATCTTTCTTTTTCGGATTTTTTTTTATATATTGCTTCCACTCCACAGACAGTAAAATGACAATGAGTATTGTGTCCAATGTTCAAATCTATTTTACTGTATTGTATCTGACTTACACTCATTAAAGATACTTTTTATTATTTTTATTATCGAAAACTGAAACTGACTGAATTTAGATGGGTTGACCACCATTTTTAAATATTCTGGTAAAATTTACCCATTGAAATTTTTTTGAATTGGATTTTTTTTTAAAAATTAATATGGAATATTATACCATTTCTGTAGCATATATCTACTGGGGAAAACGTAACCAGATACCGGCACTCGGACTACTCTTATAAACAACGATGTTTGAAAAAAACTGTCTTTTCTTGTAAAGAAACAATGTGGAAATTCTCAATAGAAAATATTTAAAGAAATGCTATCCTCAAAAATGTGTCTCCCATAATATTGTAAAAAAAAAGTTTTTTTTTTGGATAAGCTTTTATAATATAAAAAAAAACTAGCTAATACTATCGTTGGAAGTATCCAAGATACTTCATTATTTTATAAGTACGTTAATAAGAACTAGAGAAATATTCATCTTTTGTAACAAAAAAAAAACATTTGTAACAAGTATCTTTTCCATAGGAAAATCTAATTTTTTTGGGTGTATAAAATTAGCCCATTACGATTACATTAAGAGCAGATCGTTTGTTATTTTATGTATATATTTAGTATCATAGATAAACTGCCAGTAACATATATTATTTAGGTAGTTTTAATAATCAAAACAAAAATTTATCAAAATATGATTTCTCTTTCGTTAACAAGCTTAGTCTTCATTAAAAATAAATTAGCGTCCTCAAATGACCCAAGGACGTATTTTTCTTCCAATAATCGTTTTCAATGAGCTAATTTAGTAACAGTAATTTCAAAAATGCTGATTTAATATAATTTATTGGAAATTATATTTTATTTCTATTCGCCAGCAATTTGTAATATTATTTAATAAATTCCAGTCTAAATCTAAAATTTTATACTTTTAGTCTAAAACTTCATCACCAATCCGCAATTAGGAAACTATACAGCATGTTATGAGCGTCAAGCTCTTATAATGAAGCACAATGTACTTGTTTCCACACTCTAGATATTCAATCTCATTTAATCTACAACTCAAAATTATACATAATGAGGTTAGTTTACGTTGCTAAGCAACGCTGTCCAATCTTCCAGTTTGTAAAGTACGATAATAAACGACCCCGCTTCATTATTTTCTTTTATCAGCACAAAACAATTTTGTTTTTCATAACAATCAAGTCCTTCTCTTATGATTTCAAAGAAATTGGTTAATCAGAAAGCTTATTCAGAAATTTTCAATTTGTTTTGATTTATTTATTTTATTTTTTTACTTTTTTATTAAGATTAAAAAGTCTTTCTTATTATGAAAACATTTTAAGAAACAAAGTAGGTAATATTAGTTTCATTCTTGTAAACACACAATTAGTTTTTTTTTGGGAGGACAATATGTGATTCAAAACAATAAATAAAATAAAGTCAACTAAATATTATTAAGAGAGGCGTTTTTAGGAAATTACAGCTATCATAATAAAACTGTTAACTACTCGTATAACCTGTAATATGTATGTACATGCATGACGTACGATACTGAAATCGATATTATTACTCATTAACTCTCAAAAAGAAGATAGTGAAGAAATATTATAAATTAAATATTAAGGCAACAAAGCTGATTGCAAATAAAAACAATCAATTAAATTTTTTTTTTGTCTTTAATCATTTGACTGGTTTTATGCAGCTCTCCAAGATTTCCTATCTAGTGCCAGTAGTTTCATTTCGGTATACTTCCTACATTCTATATCCCTAACAATTTGTTTTACATATTCCAAACGTTGCCTGCCTGCACAATTTTTCCCATCTACCTATCTCTCCAATTCAAAGCGACTATTCCAGGATGCCGTAAGGTGTGGATTATAAGTCTGTCTCCTCTTTTAACTATTTTTTTCCAAATGCTTCTTTTTTCATCGATTTGCCTCAACACCTCATTTGTTACTTTATTCACCCATCTGATTTTTAAAATTCTCCTGTAACACCACATTTCAAAAACTTCTAATCTTTTCTTCTCAGGTATTCCAATCTCTACAAGTTTCACTTTCATACAAAGCTACACTCCAAACATATACTTTCAAAAATATTTTCCTGACGTTTATGTTAATTTTTGATGTAAGGAAATTATATTTCTAACCGAGAAATTTTTAGAATTGAAATCTCTAGATTTAAAACGGATGATGAGCAAATACAAATATGTCGCTAGAACAAGTTACTACTGAACTAAATCATGCTTAGTTCTATATTGCATTAGGGAAAACAGCTTGAGGATCAACAAGTAGTTCGAATATTGCAATTATACAACGGTTCCAGTAAAAAATCTTTAGAATGATTACGAAGGCTACATAATATGTTACAAATTAAATACTTATAAAACTGCTAAAAAAAGAAGAAAGTTTAATATTTCCAATGTGAAATATCAAAACAAACTGGAAAAACCATCTAAATACATAGCATGCATTTATCTAACATCTAAAAAAATAGTCTCTTCTACTAGACTTCACTTGCCCAGATTGACGAGAATCGTGTGACTTCTGTTAAGATTTGATGAGTAACTCATCACTTCAGTTTATTTAAACAGTTTAATAAACCTACTACTAGATTGAACTATCTACCTTAATTACTAGATTGAAATGATTATTTTTACTTCAATCTTTTTTATTCATAAATTTATCAATGTACTTACAAACATTACTTATTTCCTCAATTATTATTAACATATCTTATAGTTATTTTAAAATAGTTTCATTATTTTAATTTTTTATCGTTTATTTCACTCGTTCTTTTAATTTCGTAAATTGGTACAATAATTTTTTTTAATGGGAACCTTACTGCTAGGTACTGAATATATTAAGAACTTTTAAACACTTATCTAAATTATTATTAGTGTATTGAATTTTAATTTTAAAATTGAGGTTAATAAAAATCTATACGGAAGTTAAAAGCTTTGAATTCATTACTTTTTTAAAATCATGAAAACTGATATTTAAAAAAAAAATTAACTTAATATCTAATTAATTATATTGTTTATTTATATTATTATTAAAAGATATTATTTATATCGATCATAATTCATTGGATAATGACATACTCATCATTTTTTTTTCTTTTTTTGTTTAACCTCCGGAACCACAGTCAAGTATTAAATCAAGAGGATGGAGATGAATGATTTGTAGCGTGTGGGAAAATGCCATGCCTGACCGGGATACGTAGTCATCCTGGGTTTAGTTATTAAAACTAAACATGTTATAGTGGTGATCATCGCAAATCAGCTGATTTCGAAATCGAGAGTTCTAAGGTTCAAATCCTAATAAAGACAACTGTCTTCTAAAAGTAACTTTTAAATGGATTTGAATACCAAATCGCAGATACCGGTGTTCTTTGGTGGTGATTGGGTTTCAATCAATCACACATCTCAGAAATGGTTGACCTGAGATTGCACAAGACTACACTTCATTCACATTCATACACATCATCCACATTCATCCTCTGAAGTAATATCTTACGGTAGTTCCGGAGGCTAAACAGAAAAAGAAAGAAAGGTTTAGTAAAATCACTAAATGCGAGTAAATAAACGAAATACATAGCAACATAACAGAATAAAACTTCAAACATCATCTAATAAAACTTGGTTTCATGTACATGACATTAAGTATCGAATAAAAGTATGCAAAAAAAAAAAAAAAATGCTATGCGGTGTAAAAATTTAAAGAATATAGAAAGAAAATATTACCGTACGATACTTCATATTCGTTGTACCTGATTTTGAGTGAACGAGTATAAAGCATTAGGTTTAGGATTGAAAGGAGGCGAAACCGAGAAGTTATTAAATATTAAATTGACAATGACGTGTTTTAGGATTTTGTTTGGTGTATTTCCGGAGAACACAAAGAGAATACTCTTCATTACATTTCCCTCCTACTGCTTTTGATCCCATAAACCGACCCTCCTTTAAAACCATCAGTAAAAACATTTTAATAACCACGTCTCATTAACTATTCACACGACTGTCGCTTTTCGAAACACTATAACTTCTTTTGTTTTAATGATTTATTTGTAAAGATAGTATTACATCTCACTTCATTAGGTTGTTCATGGCTTTGAGTTTAGACAAGACAATGGCCTAAGGCAGATGAGTAATGACTGGGAAAGATATAAAGGGCACGAGGAGAAATTGAGGGACTGTGTTTATTCGGTATTACTCTGCTTCTTCTGTATTTCATAACGAATTGTAGAATATATCACCCTTCCTAGCACATAATTTTATTCTTTAGTAGCAGTCTGCATAACTGTCGTTTGTTAATCAGTTTTATTACATTTAATTCTGTTCTGTTATATTATTAAAATATATTATGCTCTTTATTTTATACGATAAAGGTATTAAACGTACAGGGTTCTACTCGTAACTTATTCCGAATCCGTATACATTATTTTTTTATAAGAATTCCAATATAAAAATTGAATTAAACTTTTCTAATTTAAAATAAATTTACATTGTTGAACGATCTGGTAATTCTGCTATTTTTTTGTCATACAATATTAAAGTTGAAACTTTAAAGATAAAGTAATGCTTAAAAAAAAAACTCATACTATCCAAAAATCTGAGACATCTATTTAATAGTAGCATGAAGAAACAACTTTATTTTATAACCATTGTCTTGATCTCCCGTAGAGCAACGTGTGAGACCTAGAAAATACTCGTATGTCTGCCGGCTCATAAAAAAATACATTTCTTTACAGAAACCCTCAGGCGCACATCCAAATAGAATAAGAAGAAAAATTGCGGTTTATATTTTTCATTGGAAATTATATATTACCTCTTCGCTGTTTTGAAAATATTGATACATGTAGATTGATGCTACAGGTAATCTATTTTGGATCTTGTTTTCTTTGATTATGACGTACTAAATTACTAACTAAAAGTTACTATAAACTGAATTTTTGGCATATAGAAGTTTTATTATCTTCCAAACGTAATCTTTTATGCTGAATTCAAAAATGTAATCAGAATTTTTCCATTACCCAGTTACAACACTTTCGAAGTATTGCTTTTGTGGAATTTTACATTTTTTTTTTTTTAGATAACCAATGTATATAAATTAATATTTTATCTAATTAAACAGAGGGCGTGGTACATTATGAAAAGACAATAGCTACATATGTATGATAGTGATTCATTTATTGTATGTGGATTTTGACATGTCAGCACACAACAGTTTTCTGAGTTATACAATTAACATTAAAGTATTGTTTAGATGTCCCTGCGGATGAACCTTCTGAGATTGTAGTATGTTTTATGATTTACACTTACTGTGTCCAGCTCGTTGTGTAAACGAATAAATATGCCAAGGAATATGTGTAAATGATCCGGATAACTTCTGTTACGTTACGGGGATCTGGCGTTTAAAAAATAACGACAAAGTTTAACTCCACTTGTAAAAAAATGTTGAAAACTATATTCTGGTTATAAATTTGTAGTTTAAGATAATAACTAAACTCCTTAAGTCTATTGTTTGATCTGTGTTAAAAGGTCTGACTAACTGAGCTATGGAAAATCGGCTCGTAATCGAAGGTGTGATGTGAACTACTAGTCCATCAGTTAAACTGTTATTTCTTGGTTAAAAAGATAAAAATAATAAGTAGTAAATCCAAACACACAATGTAGTATCCGAATTTACCATCTGCTCATGGTGAAAATTAACTGTACTCCATTCTCCAACATACCTATATTGCCTGAATAGATGAATTGAGATAGAAGGTAACCACTAAAATTCATAATCAAGAGCAAGATGATCCTACTTTTAAACCGAGTCCTTTCTTTGTGAATCTAATCTGATAATTTAAGGTGAATTAAACGTCCTTTTTGAACTTGTCGAAGAAACAAACATGTTTACGAAATTTGGCTGAAAGATGGTATCTTCTCCATACTGTCACTAAAGTGTATTTCTTTATTAATCGAAAATAAGAGTTTAAAAATCTCTATTCTGAAGAAACACTTTAGTGTATTATAATAATATTTATGCTATCATAGATTCCATTCTGCTAATTATAGAATGGAGTCTGTTCACTGACTCTTCGAAAATTATTTTGATGATTGACCTTTTGCTTTTAAACTAAATTTAAATTTAAGGATAATTTAAATTAAAGGAAGTCTGTTGCTATAAAATGACAACCACTTTCCTTCTATGCTGTTACCTTATGTTACTTACTCGAAGAAACATATAACAATATGAAAATGCAATATAAAATACAAAATAAAATACAATATACAATAAAAAATAAAATTAATTACCGTTGTACAGTTGCGATGCAAACTATTGCGTTTAAAGTGTATGTGAAGAGAGAGTGAATGACAGAATGGCTATGTGAGTGGGATGTTTATTAATGGAAGAAGAAAGAAGTACAAGTAGAAGAGATCTGAAGGCAAGTCTGACATATCCTCCCGAGACTGAGTTATGCTTAATTGCGGGTCCGGTCTCGGGGCGGAGTAGAATTTCCGGGAGGGGAGTTTAGTCGGTGTGGGGCAGGTTATATTATGCCTAACAACATTTTGGCAGAGTCTATTAGCCTGTTAGCTAGCCAGGGACGGAGAGCGTTCTGGGACCGAACCCGAAACCCGTGATGGCGTGCGTAAATGGCATTCCTTCATCTCCGAAAAAAAATAACTACTGAGTTATTAATGGGTTTGAATATGGGCTACACTAAAATTTGCTGCTCTTTGTTCGAATGGGATAGTAGAAACAAAACAAATCATTGTAATAGAAAGAAATGGGCAAAGCCCTAAGGGCTTACAGCTAGAAAGAAAGATTTGTTGACTGTAAATCTCTCTATTTGTTAACTCGGAAATGATTTTTCTAGCTCCACTCATGTAAAAATAAGATTTTCAAAAACTTTTAAAGGTAACGGACATAGGTATTTCATTATTTAAAAAAAAATAAAAATTTTTTTCGTGTAAGCGATGCTAAAATCAAGGAAGGAATTTTTGTTATTTCCCCAAATAACAATTTTGATTAAAAATAGATTTTGTTTGATCTTTCAGTAAAGATTCGAAGAACTATTAAGCTAAGTTGAAAAGTCAGCTTGAAGCTCATTTAAAAGTGTTATGAAAAAGATATTTAAAGAACATGTCTCCACTACTATGACATTTTTGGGGAATTATTAGTCATACAAACATATGGAGTGTAATTTTTCCCAAAAAATTCATTTCTCAGATTCATTCCTGGATTTCTTTCCAAGTAATTTCGGCGCCGTTAGTGAAAAATACGGGAACGCTTCCACCAGAAAATTTAAGTCATAGAACAAGTACCAGAATCAATGGTCTGCAAGAATACTTGTAGATTACTGAGATTATTGATGAACGCTAAAAAGTGATTTTCCACTTATCAAACACAGGAGCAAAAAAACAAATACCATATTTTAGGTTAGTTGAATAGTACTCTTGCCTGTAAGTTTCTTTTAATCTTTATTTACTTATCATAAAAATAGTAGTAATGGAGGAAATCTCTTTACATATTTAAATGTAGTTTTAAAAGTTCTATTAGGATCATATATTTTGTTCCACGTGCAAAAAAAAGTATTTTAAATTTTTTCCTTAGTGTTAACTGTTAAAAAAGAGATTTTTGTTAAATAACTCACTCTGAACGAGTTTGCTAAACGTATAAACCTACTATGTATGAAACTTAATTTGTATAACTGAGATAATAATGAATTTAAGTGATGATTATTTTCATACCGATTACAAAAATTAATCATTCTAGGCTTTAAATATTTCAATAAAGTGTTTTTGTATTTTGCGCTTACATTTTTCTTCAAAAACAGTTACAAACTCTTCCCTCAAACTTCTGGAAGACAAGATCAACTAAATCGTTTCAAACTTTATAATTATAAATTTTTTTTTTAAATCAAAAATTGTTTATAAAAATTTTTTAAGATAAAAATTGTTTATAAAAACAAAAGATGAAACTTTCGAATAAAACCTGTCCCGGAACGTGACTATTTGTCTGTAATGCAGCCAGTTTTCCAGTCAAAAATTCTCAGCTATTTTTTTAAATATATCGATAGTCAATTCCGCTGAATGCGAGGTTTGGACGATATTTCATTTTTTAAACGGAAAAAAAATTTTCAATGAAGTTCATTGAAAGTTAGTTGAAGTGAATGAAAAAGTAAACATGTGGAACTGGTGTCGAATATTTGAGGAAAGAAAAAAAATGTGCGTGATGAAACAGGATCTAGTAGCTTATTTGCCATTACAACATTTTTTTAAAAACCGAAAGCAATCGGTAGTGAAACTGTTTCCTGAAAATTGTGAAAAGTCGTGCTTATTGTTTTGGGACCTGAAATCCTGAGATTCGGAAGACTTATTTCAAATTCTACTGCAGCAACCATAGCATTATCATTACATACCCAAAATGAGTAATATATTATTCATATACTACAGCAAAGGAATACAGGTATTCTTTTGTTGTAAATCGATCACGTTCAAATTAAAATTCAGATAAACCTTCAATAACAACAACACGGTTCACAGTACTCGATATAGTTTGTGCTTTTTTTTCTTTAACCTCCGGAACCACTGTTAGGTATATCTTCAGAAGATGAGGTGAATGATTTGTAGCGTGTGTGAAAATGCCATGCCTGACCGATATTCGAATCTGGGACCTCCGGATGAAAGATTGAGATGCTACCACCCCGCCACAGAGGCCGGCTTGTGCATCTTACAGAATAATTTAAACACTAATACTGTATTGCGCGTAGCTGATCAGTTGTTATTTTATTGTCAACTTTGAAATAATAATTTTTCAAATAATTTATTGAATATCAGTCAATCATAGAAAAATTATTATCTATGTAATTTTTATTTATTTATTTTATTTTGCATTGCTAAATTTTCTATTTTTTTAATTTTTTTACACAGATTTTTAACAGTAAGTTTTATTTTTACAAATTTTTCAAATCATTAAAAAAGATTTATTTTTACATTATACAAGTACTTTTCTAACAAATGTAGTAATGTAGTGTTTCTAAATAAATTTTGAATTTTTTTAACTTTTCTTGTTTATTCATTTTACACCATTTTGTTTAAAATTAAATTTTCTACAAGTTTTATTTAAAATTTTAGGCGTTTATTACTCATTTAATAAAATTATTGTACGTCAATCATAAAAAAAATAGGGTTCTATTACTCCAATTTATTGGTTTTCACCCCAAATTCTTAAAAAAAACTACTACAGAAACCGTTCTAGGACCTATTTTATTTGATTTTTCAGGTAAAAACCATAAGAAATCCCTATTTTTCATCTTTCATTAACCTTTTTAAATTTTTTAGCGCGACTCATTTCACCGGGGTTGCTGAAATCCGGCGAAATTTTTCAGTAACCGTAACTCGCAAACGAAGCATTTTAGGACATAGTTTATTATGTATTTTTTCCATTATTTTTACGAGTAGAATAGGTTATAAAAATCTAAGGAAAACTTCGTGATACACTCTGTATACTAGCTTACTCGAGGGAAGGAATTAGACTGTTGCAAAGAAGCATTGTTATGATAGTTTTTTTATTCAGTTAATAATTACAGAAAATTAAAAAACATGAAATGAAATTAAAAGTACACCCTTCCTCGTAGATTACTACTACAACATATATAAAATAAAAATAATGAGTCGGCTAAACAAATGTGCAGAAACATATTAATATTAATAGACGTTTTAAAAACTACCTTTTTTATTACTAACATCTTTTTTATTTTTTTTCGTGCTACTAACATCTATTATTTTTTAATTACGAACAATCGTTGTTAATTTACGATTCGCAAAAATATATTAAAAATAGTTTCTGATATCTAATAAGTTGGTCAACAATGTTAATCTCCTATATTTGGAAAGCAGTTAAAAAAGTTTTAGCATTATACATAAATTAATAAATTATGATTAATACATACGATCACATAAAACCCAACGCTGTTCTAGAACATAAATACATTAAATTCTGGAGAAAAAAAACTTAAATGACATTTGGAAATAAGTTTATTTTTCATGGTATATACTTGAATTTCCATATTATTTACGGGTTTTACAGTTTTTTTTTTGCTTGAACTATAACATAAAATTATTGATTTTTACGTTAAAAAAAAAAGAATAATTCACTTGGTTTATTTTTAGAATCTGTTTGTTCAGAACTTTTAAACTTCCCAACATCTTAAAAAATAATTTAGTATGCAAAAAGGTAAAATAATTAATTATTAAATTACAAAGGTATCCAAATTGTAACATTTTTTTTTTTAAAAAACTTTCTGAATATTAAATTATAACTTTGACACTGGAAAAAGTTTAGTAATTATTCCATCAGAGGGAAGCTTCTAAAGCAATGTGTTGTAACACAGTCGGATGGTTTTGAGGAAATTATTTTTTGGACACATCTGCGACAGGAGGCCAGGCGGAATAATGCCACCATATGACGACATGAACCAACTGACGAAACAAACAGAATTCTATTATTTTAAATGTATTTTGAATGATTTTTTCCCGTTTTATAACTATAAAATTATGCTGTATAAATATAATATATATAAATATTCATGTAGTTTATGAATTATATAATTATTTAATCTTTAATTTGCTAATAAATATAAAGTGTTTGGAAATTTTTGGCGACCATCGGATAGTCTATTTAGTCAGATATTTTACATAAAAAGTAAAAGTGTATCGCAAACGGAAATATTGCAATTTTTTTTCGCAATTAGGATAAAACTACTGAAAACTAATAATGAAAAATATCTAAATTTTTATTACAAAAATTATTATACATTTTCATAATCTAACTGTTCGTGAAAAAAAAAAATTGGATGAAACGGAACACTTCTTCAAGAATTCTTCTAGAGAACTTCACAAACACTGACTAATAAATAATAGGTGTCAGCTTCTCTACTTAGACAAAAATAGATATTTAATTCACAAAAAAAAGTGAATATATATATATATATATACTTAATTTCGCCGTAAACAACGAATTGGAATATATTTGCATATCTGTTGATTAAATACAATTTTATTGATTTTGTAAATCAGATAAAAATAAATCACATTAATTAATTATATATCTTTACTTTTTAGATGTAATAATGAAGTAAGACACGGAATGTAACGTGATTTGGTCGTAATGAATATTATATATCTCTAGTGATTGTAATAAAATTGTCTTAAGCAACGCCCGTTCTAGTGGTTACGTCGCCCCGGACAAAAAGACAAATTGCCGCCCCTTAAGAATATATATTTTTTTAAATAAAAAAATATATGCATATTTTTTTATTTTTAATGAAAATAATATTGTTTTCATTAAATTTTAATAAAAACATATATTTAGAAAGAAACATATAACATAACATTGATAATCAAGCAGTACAAAACAGTAGAAATTAATTAAGATATATCCGTACCTAGCCACAAATTGTTAACCATATAATTTTTTACATTTTTAAATGCTATTAAAAATCTGTATTATTGCACTAAGAATCCAAATGCCATTAATTTTAAAATAAAGCTAAAGTTACAAAAAAACCTTTTTTTCTTACTTTCAATTCTGCAAAAATTTTTATTTAATTATTTTAAATAAATTATTTAATATAATTATTTTAAATTTACTTGATCCGCAATTTCATACTCAACCGTCAAAGTGGCCAAACCATTAAGACGATTTTGTGTCATAGTCGAACGTAAAAAATTCTCAATTAATTTTAAATTAGAGAAACTTTCGCCACTTGCTTGGTTAGCACTTGGTATTTTTAGCAATGCTGCTAACAATGTGCTGGCTGAGCTTTGTAATTAAGCTCAGTACATTGCTTAGGCTTTCTTTTTTTCCCAAAAGCGCAGATATTGCTTAAATTTCCTGTGCTAATTCTACCCAATTTACGTCAACAGAATCGCTTTTAAAATAAAAGATGAAAAATAGAATTATACTTTACGTTTTTGAAATGTACTTTTTCAAATATTCAGTCTTTATCACCAGCTGTGATAACGAAGGATGATGTTCAATTCTTATAGGTTAAACGGACACACTTCACTTAAAAATTACTAGTAATTGATAATACCCAGTTCGTACAGATTTTTATTTCATCCCCCCCTATTTCTGTTACATTATATTGATAACTAATTTACATTACAAACTATAATGAACTATTTCTACTTTATTTTTATGCTACACTAAAAAAATATTTGAAACTACAAGAAAATAGACGTTTATAGTAAACTGTCATTCTTTTACATATTTAAATCCAACTTTTCAGACAATGTTATAATGAGTTACAAATATTCTCTCAGAATATTTCATTGTAGATCTTATCATAATTCCCTCGATAGATATGAATAAATAAGAAAATAATATTTTTATTCAATAGAAAAAAAAGCGCATTATTAACTTTTTAAATATTTTTATAAAGTTTATAAGTAAAAAAAATCAAATTGTTTATTAAAAAATTAAATAAATAAATTGTATTTATTTGTAATCAATCTCCACGATGATGCGGCCGTATGATGTAATACGTTTGATGCGTTTCACTATGTAACATGATACCACACGGGATTTCACAAACATCCGGACGTATTTTGCAGACCTAAAAACTTTAACTCACTTTTATTATTTATAGTTTGCATTTTGATTTATACCACCATCGGGAATTTAAAACCAGGAACTAGATCTGCCGGATGGATAGATACAATGAAACATTTTAGGGAAAAAAATTATAAATTAACTGAGCACACTGTTGAATAACAAGTGAAAAAGTAGAGTAGTTAAAAAACTACTAAATAAAAATTGAAGGAAAAATCACCGAATAAAATAAAAAAATCATACTTCATACATAATGAATGAAAAAGCTTAAAGTTTTATTTATTTATTTCATTAATGTTTCAGTTTTGTATAAACAATAACAAATATTGAACTCTTACAATAAAATTTTAAAATTAAAATAAAACATTTTTATTTGTATAAATTATGTATTGCTTTAAAAATTCTTTAAATGATTTTAACTATTAAAACCCAATATATTTGAAAATAACTTATTTATTTTAATTTTAAGTATTAAAGTAAAACTAAGAAAAGTTTTAAGATGAAATAACTTTTACAAAAGAAATTATTTACGAATGAAAAGAGCTTAGTTAATACAACTATCAAGGAAGGGTGGTATTCATCAGCCAAAGGAAAGAAACATTGCTCAAGAGTTACACATTTGGGGTGGATCCAGTATCTAACATATAACCCAGTACCGCAAGGGGTGGCTGCAATTAAGGAAGAATGTCTCTGTTTGTCTTCAAAATGGATAGGGAAGAGCTCTTCATCACTTGTTGACTGTTACAGAATGTTAGAAGTTCATTTTAACAAAACAATAAATAAATAAATAAATACAGGTTAACCTATTTTTTTTTTTAACAGCAGAAAATGAGAAAAATTTACTCGTATTATAAATTTTCCTAAAAATTTACGTTCTTGGCTAAAAGTAATGTCACCAATATATTTATAAATCACAAAAAGCAAGGAAATATAGTATTAGGTTGATATCAATATTAAAGCTTAGTTTTTACATATCTAGTTTTTACACTCTAACTGAAGCGTGAATTATTTTATCTTTATTAAACCCAGTATCTATCATTTACTGGAAATTATAACACATCATTGCTCGTTGACGCATTGAAAACCTATTCACATTCATTTTTATCAATTTATTAATTATCTAGCATAATACCGGATGGTATTACTATTGGTATTAGTTGATACGGATGGTAACCACGTAATAGCAGCACACATCATAGAAGCAGTGATTACTATTTCAATTTAAAAACATGCAAAAACCAAAAAGGCAAAACTTACAATTTGAATACTACGATTAAGCAGAAGGGATCATCCCGTCAAAATAAAAAAGTATATTTTTTCATTTGAAAATTTTGCTGAAATTAATTATGATTTCTCTTTTTCTTCACTTTTTTATTTCAATGTACCCTTTTCACTCTCTCTTTATCTGTTTAGCCTCCAGAACTACCGTAAGGTATTACTTCAGAGGATGAATGAGGATGATGTGTTATGAATGTGAATGAAGTGTAGTCTTGTAC
>JAAAKQ030089543.1:0-33355 GCA_010016005.3 Zanna intricata
TTTCTGACTGAAAGCTTGTTTCGCCTATGCTATTCGGCATTTTATATCGCTCCTGTTTCGTCCATCTTTAGTAATTCTAGAGGTTAAAAAAAAAATTTAAAAAAAGATGTGTTGCTTCAGAATTAATTGCCCAAAAGATATGTAATTTATTTTTTTAGTATGTTTTGTTATAATGGAGATACCATTGAGATATAGTAATTGTTTAATAGGTCTTAAAACTAAATTGACATGCTTTCAAAATGTTTACTTATAAACTGTGCTGCATGCCAACAAATTTACTGTTTCTGTTATCCTTCAAATTTTAATGGTATGTTTCTTTACCCATATGTTATTATTAAATTAATTAAAAACAAGCATCTAATAACATTAATGTTAACAGATAATGAGCATTTTATTAAAATACATATCAGATGTTTAAATATAATTATTAATGTGTTGTATGTATTTTTTGTAGATAATATTTGTTGATTTTTTTAGATAAAATCTTTTATTTGTAGATAGTATGTATCTTTTTTCAATAGATTTAGTGATTTTATAAAATTATTGTAAATTTTCGTTAATAAGACATCAAATTCTTCGTCTATGCTGTATAAGTAACATAACCAGTAACCAATTAAAATTTCAAAAATTTAATATCACAAATTATTTTTAAAACACCAACTGGTAATTCCAGACTAGAGAATGTTACTGTAAAAAATTATATTATTTTTATCTTCTTTGTTATTAAAAAATAAGAATATTAATCCTTTGATGGGTGTAACTTTTAAGTAATGTAGTAAGTTGACTTTAATGTGGAAGTTTTTTAATTATCTATAAAATTTCCTTGCCAATATAATTTGTAATTTGCTTCAGTGCTGTTGTGCAGTTGAGTTGCATTAAACAGTCTACCATATATATGCCACCTTCCATGGTGTGAGTGGTAGTATCTTGGCCTTTCATCCGGAGATCCCGGGTTCGAATCCCGGTCAGGCATGGCATTTTTACACAAGCTACAAATCATTCACATCATCATCTGAAGGTATACCTAATGGTGGTTCCGGAGGTTAAACAGAAAAAAAAAACAGTCTACTATGTTATGAAACTACCTCTAGGGTGAGTTTAATCCCACCCGCAATTAAAGAGAACTGCATTCTTGTTTGATTTTCATAAAAATTTAATCACACTAACACTCCATACTTACAGAAATCACTACGCCTAATTTTATGGTTGCACATTCATTTCATCTTACATAATTAGCAAAATAAACTCAGTTTCATACGTTTAAAATCCCTAGATTTTTTAAAAAAGTTTTGGATTCAGGAGACCTCAAAAGATTGAAATAAAAAGCTAGATACCCAATATTTTGCCATTTAGGAAAAGTATTATTACTTTCCTTACAATACAGTGAAAATTCAGTTTATATTTGTACAGTAAATTTGTAAATTTTTGTTTATATTATACAGTATGTTATACTGACAACTCTTGAACATTTCTCCCAGCTAGTATTCTGCTTTTGAGCTCTAATTAACAAGATATCCTAGCCCGATGGTAATCCGTGAATGTAACAAGCTGCAGCACTTTCATTCTATGAACAAGCTGTAGCCCATGTTCGTAGAATGAGGCCAAATCAAGAATTCAAGCTTTAAGGGCCAAATCAAGCTACATGAGATAAATAGTTATATCAAAAAATTAAGGAACAGATTGTTATGAGAAGCGAGTCTTAACAGTTGCGTTTATTTATGTTTAATTTACCTAAGAGATTATTTATTTCTTATCAGTGCTATACTTTTAATTATTCTACAAAGCCAAGTTAAGGTGGTGATTCGTAATAGCTAGTTACTATTAGCTATTATATGAATCTATTATTATGTAACATCATTTTTCCTTCACTTTCTGTAACTGAAAAATAGTGCCAGTAGGGAAAAAATCCAGAGTTAATTTGATAGTTGAAGCAATTAACAAGTCCACAACAAATGCATTATTTAAGTGGTACTATATGTAACAAAAAAAATGTACCTGCACCATGTAAGAACTGATTCTTATTTATCACCCATGATAGGTTGAGAATTCTAAAGTATGTTTTATTAACTTATTCAAATTGCGTAGTATAAACTCCTATATTATCTTGTATTTATGTAAACGTGCATACATTATGTTAACAGTGTTATACATTTATTGTAAAAGAATATACATCATTGTATAAAATTGAAGATGTTCACAATAATTTTTCTCTGATTTATCATATGTTTTAAGAAATACTGGCTTGCTGGAACTACAGAGAATAATAATTATATTTATTGTTGAGTACTAGTGCAGATAAGATCAAGAGACTAACATTTTAGTCAGAAATAATCTTCAAATAGTTCTCATGCTACTACATATGGTACAAATTGTATTTATAAATTTTGAATTCATTTGCCTTTATTAATTTTTTTGTAAGTCAGAGTAACACTTATTAATGAAGGTGAATTGTGAATCTAGGAAAGAATAGCTAATAATATTTATTATAATTTTAGTTATATGACATTAATACCTAATCATATAAAACTGTTAAAAATAATTGTCATTTTTAGGTAATGGAATAAAGAATGTTTTTTATTATAGTTGTATGATTAGTTATTAACTTACAGAGGTTATGGTAATTTTGATCTTCTTACACACTGCATTCTAGATCTCTTGGAGTTGTAGGCAGCAAAATTTCTGCTGAGAAGTAGTTTTTGAGATTTTGTAAAATAAAGCTAAAACAAATTAAGTGATATCATTTCTTAGCATTAAATGAGCATTAACATTTAATTTTTTTTTTTAAACCTCCGGAACCACCATTAAGGTATATCTTCAGAGGATGAGATGAATGAATTGTAGTGTGTGTGAAAAATGCCATGCCTGACCAGGATTCGAACCCGGGACCTCCGGATGATTAACATTTAATATAAACTGCTTGGTGCATATTGTTTATCTTATAAAATTGTGGTTTAAAGTATATGTGAAATTTAACTTTCATAGTAAAGGGAGTAATATCTGATTTGTTCACTCATTATCATAGCCAAAGAGTTTACTTATCATATAAAGTCTTTTTGAATAATTTTTCATCCAAAAAACTGTGTAGTCCAAAAAATGTGTTTGTACACTACAATTTGATTCACAGTGACTGAATTTGGCACTTGTCAGTTATAATGGAAAGCTCTTTACCTTTTAAGACTTCTGTAAGTTGTATGATTGACCTGGCTGTTGATTGAAGGGGTAGATGTAGACATGTATGAATGACTAACCAGTTTTGGATTTATTAGAATCTATTTAATAATTTTTGTTTTGACGCAGTAGAAAGAATTAGAACTTAAATTAGAAAAAAAAAATTTATTTGAATTTTAATCATCTACTTTATTTTATCCATTTTGAATTTTCAAATATCGCATGAATGTTTATTGAAAGTGAATGAAACAATTAGTCACTAGTAATTGATGCTACCTTTTGCAAGAAACAAAGAAACCATTTTATTTTCCTCTGTGTTATTCAAATCAAGTAGATATTTTTCATATCTCTTTGTAGTTTGTGAGCCTTCCTTTCACCAAACCTCAGAAGTACCAAGAGAAGTAATACCTTAGAAGTAATACTAAACCTCAGAAATCTGTTATCCTTTTGCAGCAGTTCATCTTGTAACTATCACTTTCTCATATTTTTATTATTTATTGATAAGTGACATATTTATGTCTTAATATGTTCATTTGTGGGCCTCCATGGCACAAGTGGTAGCATCTCTGCCTTTCATCCGGAGGTCCCGGGCTCGAATCCTGGTCAGACATGGCATTTTCACACACGCTATAAATCATTCATCTCATCCTCTGAAGGTATACCTAATGGTGGTTCTGGATGTTAAAAAAAAACTTGTTCATTTGTAATTTAAAACATAAATGGAATTTACGTTCAAGACGATGTGAATTAAGTTGTGTTGTCTGTCATTATCTATAATTAAGTAAAGCCTAATGATAATAAATTTATTTTACAGGTCAGATGGTGAACTAAATAAAATAAGAAAATGGAAGTGTCAGAAATGTGAGAAATCATTCACTCAAAATGCTGGTCTTTATAATCATATGAAGAAAAAACATGGATTAGCTGTGTATGTGAAAGCATCAATTATGTGTAAAGAACCTGGATGCACTTTCAAATGTTCAATGAGAGATAAACTACAGGCCCATCTTGTTAATATACACAACAAACCACTGGCATTTTCAACTTTGAAATTCAGTTCTATAAGAGGTTGTAATTTTTGTAAATATTGGTTTTACCTGATGTATATATTTTAAATACTTTTAAATTATTAATTTATATTTATAATTAGAAGTAAATAATTAGTATTATTTATTGTAAGAAGATATTTCTTATAATAAAACTTGCTTACATAGGTGCTTGCTTGTTTACGTAGGTGTAATCAATCATTTTTTGTCATATTGTCTTTTGTCACTTTTTTGTTTCATACAAGGGTTATTCTTTTTCAAGGTCTGATCGATCACGAAATTAAAACCACAGTGAAAATAAAAACTTTTTTATTTGTAACAAGTACTTACATAGTTACGCTATTTCTCTACATAGTCACCACTCCGATTTAGACATTTGTCATAGTGTGGTACCAACTTTCCAATACCCTCGTCATAGAATGGAGCCGCCTGTGTTTTCAGCCATGTTTCTATGCTGGTCTGCAGCTCGATGTCTGTGCCAAAATGTAGTCCTCCTAGCCAGCATTTCATGTAAGCAAAGAGGTGATAATCGGATGGAGCCAAGTCCAGGCTGTATGGTGGATGATCAAACACTTCCCAATGAAAACACTGCAGGAGCTTCTTTGTTACAGCTACAGTGTGTGGCCGAGCATTGTCATGGAGAAAACAATGCCTGATGACAGCATTCCTCTCCGCTTATTCTGAATTGCCCTTTGTAGACATTGAAGAGTCACGCAGTATGAGGCTGCAGTGATGGTCGTGCCACGTTCCATGAATTCCATCTAGAGAACTCTGTTCTGGTCCCAGAATACAGTAGGGATACGCTTTCTGTTTGAGAAGATCCTCTTGAACTTCTTTGGTTTACTCAGAGAATGAGAATGTATCCTCTGTTTGGATTGTTCTTTTGTTTCTTCAGTTTTGAAATGGACCCATGTCTTGTCCCCTGTGACAATTTTGTTCAAAAAATCTTCTCCTTCATTGTAGTAGCGTTGGAGATACGTTAGGGAGACGTCCATTCTCATTGTTTTGTGATCATCGAACAGCAGCTTGGGAACCCATCTTGCACACAGTTTGTGGTACTGAAGTCTCTCACTCACAATGGTATAGAGAGCTGACCTTGAAATTTCAGGAAACAAATCGCTCAATACAGAAATTGTAAACCAGTGATATTCTCGAATTGCCTCATCCAGTTGCTCAAAGAGATCATCAGTTGACACTCGTTTCCTTCCCTGACTGCCTGCATCATGAACATCTGTAAGTCCAGCTTTAAAGTTCCTGCACCATTGTCGCATTTTGCTGTCACTCATTGAAGATTCACTGTACACATTATTTTTTCGTCGATGAATTTCAGCTGCATTACACCCCTCAGCCTGAAGAAATCGAAATACCGCACGCACTTTACACTTGGCAGGAGATGCTGTTGTTGTAGACATGTTTACATGCTAGCTGTGTGTTCAGAACTAAACGAAGTGACGCGGCGTGATTGAAGGCCATACTAGAGGTGCTGCGCAACACATATGCACAAAGCTGCGCAGGTTTTTATTTCACGACCAATCAAACCTGGAAAAAAAATAACCCTTGTATATTTCCATATTATTTGAAACTACATTAATCTGAAAGTGGTAGAAATTTTTTTTTATTATAGAGGAGGAAGACAAAATAAAAACATTTAATTTTTAGTTTATTAAAACAACTAGGTGTGCCTGTTTTGGTGAACTATAAGTAGTGGAATTATTCTAAGGCAGTACTTCTGTTCCCAGAATGTTGTATTTTCTCTTCCAGTTTTTCCTGGATAGTGGAAATTTCCTGTGTAAATCAGCATCTTCTTATCCAATTTTACAATATATACTTCGCTTTTAAAACCTTAATACAGCTAAATCAAATTGAACTATTTTAGCCAATGCAGTATTAATGCATTATTTTTTGACTTAGTAGATTCTTTCTGTCCTCAAATGTGCGAGCGACCTTGGTAGTGTTGTGTCTGATGTGGCTAGAAGAGAATGTCACGTGAATGTGGGAGGTATTAGCCTCTGTTCTGACCCTTTGTGAATGCATGTTGCATTCACAAATGCAACATGCATGAATGCATGTTGTAATGTTGTTGTAGGCTAAAATGTCGATGCTGCGAGCAGTGTTTTGAGTGAGAATTTGATCTCCAATCGATTTAATCGTTGCGCATATGGCATTCAAAGTCACATAGTGGTTAGATTGATTTAGAGTAGGCGCAAGGTTTCACGCTTCCGCGCTGTGGTTATATAGTTTTAGGGCTATGTGTAGGTCGACCTAAGCCTACGGCGAGGGCGTTTGCATCTTACTCTGATGTAAATGTCGACTGCAGCATTTGCATCGGGGGCATCCCAACCAAGGCCTGGCTGATGACTGAGATATTTAATCAGTACGAAGGTCAATAAGACGACTCCCGGTAAAGCCCCTCAGGGCTTGGAACAGGAGGGGTGGTGTGGCGACTGGAATCTTCACTTGGTGGGTGTCTTCCCCTATGGGGGTTGGGATGTCCTCAAATGTTTTTCCTTTTTTGGATAGAACAACCAGTTTTGATAACAATACTTATATAGCAACAAACCTGTTTATTATCCATATTGTTCAATTATATATTTATAATTAATGCATTTTTAAAATAATTGCCTAAAGAATAAATTGGCATGCCAACTGTTGTTCAATGTAGCCATATATTAGTTTTACAAGGTTGTGAGAATTGTTTGAATGATGGGATTTAATTGGAGTAACTCTAAAATTATAATTTAGTGTTGCTTGCTGGTTGTAATTTATTTTTTTCATAGTAATTAATTGTAAAGACTAATAATATCTTCGTTCTGAGAATCAATACCAATGAGTGTTATTACCATAAGTTTCTATGAAGAAGTAATTTTTCAGATTTTCATAAACACTTTTGTTCTTAATTAAGGTTTTTTTTCATTTATCACTTTGAACAGTACAGTTTTATTTTTTGTTTAATTTGCTGGTTAATAAAAAAAGAAGTGTTTTGAAAATAGCAGATTTTACTTTGTATTTTTTTTTTTAATATTTAGAAAAATTGTATAGTTAGAAAATATTGAATTATATGTAAAACATAAAAAAATAAAGATGTCAGATTTTTATTTTGCTGGTCCCCAACGTCACTTGGCTGGTCCCCCAACAGTATTTATATCTTCTGAACTGTGGTACCAGTACCCAACCTGGCCTTTTGATCAATCAATCATAGTCATTTTTATTGTCTGCACTTTCCACACTTTTCTGAAAGTCTTTTTCTAGAAAGTATCCCTTTGTCCTTTCTTCTAAATTCTTCTTTCTAGAAACTTCTCTATCCATTACAATAAGTTCCTAAAAATTATTACTAGATACCATAAATATGCGACCAGATACTATAAGGAACAATCAAATACAACTATATACCATCAGCAGTATTTACCTAAAAAGTATATTATAAGGTACTGCCTATTTCAGTTACACTTTCATCCATTTGGTTGTAACTTTTGCTAAATTATATTCACTCCTAAAAATAGTTACTTCCATTATGTTAATGTCCTGTAAGTTGTGCAAAATGGAGAGGTTGGTGTTTGGTAATTTCATTAATGGTTAAAAGTCTTTTGTTTCACTGATAAATGTAAATAAGTTTTTATTTAATTAATTTATTTACTTACCACATGGGATACAAATTACAAAATGTATAATGCTATAGACTGGTTGTATTATATTTTATATTGTAATTTTCATGTGAATACTTCTGGTGGTCACAGTTACATTTAATTGTTCCTTATTTAACTTTTTTTTTACCTCTGGAACCACAGTTAAGTATTACATCAGAGGATGAAGATGAATGATGTGTAGCGTGTGTGAAAGTGCCATGCCTGACCAGGATTCGAATCCAGGACCTCCGTATGAAAGGCCGAGATTCTTATTTAACTTGATGGCATAAAACATCCATACATGCCTCCAGGGGGATGTTGTCCGATCATAAACACAGGATCCTAAAGGCTCATTGGAATTAGCCTTTTGCACCCTGGAAAAATTTTACTAATCTGTCCCTCAACTCTTTTGGCCTGCAATGCAGGACGTCGCCATATAGCGCACAGCTCTGATTGATTATTATGTAGGCTATCCTCACAGCTCTCTTGGCCTGCATGGCAGGCCAAAGTCACTTTGCTCGAACGTTCTTTTGATCAGCATTACAGGCAACTGAGGTACAGCTTTTGTTCATTTTATATGACATTTTCTGTGTTTCTATAAAGTGCAGTGACATCATGACCTCATTTAAAAATAACACATTTGACAATCTGATACTATATGTGACAATAAAATTTATTCATATGTTAGATATTACTTATGAACTGAGAAATAATTTCCTTGCTTCATCATGACGATAAGATTAGCACTATTAAATTAATTAATGTATTTTGCAAACTATTTTTTCATAGTAAACAAAATTGACCTTTATTTGATAACTACATTATATTTGTAAATGCTTGCATTCAAAACTAATGAATGAAAACATTGTAATGGTCTTACAACTCAAAACAATCCCTGTTTACTTTCCTTGTACAATAAACACTCATAGTCATGATTTCACAACTGGTTTTTTTTTTATGTTACTAAAATATGTATTTTCTAAACATTTTATTAATTTTTTACAATATACTGTAATTTTAATAATTTTATTAAAATATTTTATATACAGTACCCATGATAAATTCGTTGTTATGAAAATGTTTCTTAATCACCCTGACATTAAAAACTTCTTTTTTTTAACATATACATATCCAATTCATTCTATGCCTTGTTTCAGGCAGCTTTTATTACTACTGTTGTTAATGGTGACATATAATATAGCTATGGAATAATTTTTTTATGGAATTAAAATAGAAATACTAAGTTAAAAAGTGATCCTTAATTACAGTTAATACAATAAATTTTAATTAAATTAACTTGTACATTTGAATAGGCATTTAACATTAGTTGTGTATATGATGAGGAGCTGACGGGCACAACAGTGACACAATATAGAGAGTTAATGACATAAGTAATTGTGGCCTGCAATGCAGGACAAGAAAGGCTGTCAGGTTTAGCAACATCTAAAATATGGAGAGCACATGGGAAGTCATTTTGGCTTATATTGTAAGCCAAAATATTGCAGAGGGTTAGTAGTAGCCTAGATTCCTGAAGCAGTTGCCTAAACATTCCATGAATGGATAGAGCCTATTGAATTGTTTTATCAGTATTTGTATTATTTTTAATGTATGTAAAATATTAGTGATGTTTTTGATATATGAGTATTCCATTTAATTAATTTATCTACTTAATTTGCTCTTTATTATGAGAGAATAAAGAGAGTTATTCCTGAAAATTTGAACATTTAACATAGGAATGTCAGTGCTTTATTCTCTATTGAACTGTAACTTTTTAAATTAATATAATATTAATTAAATTTGAATTTAGATATATTTTTAATTGTATTTTTTTTCCAGAGTTTGAAGAATGGAAAGAAGTGTTTGAAAAGCAAGAAAAGTGTCGATTTGTAAAGAAGTCAGGTACTAGAGTAAGAACAAATACTGGTGAAAAACACACTTATTTGTACTGTAGTCGTTCTGGTACATTTATCAGTAATAGTAAAGGGAAAAGAACTCGGATGAAAAAAGGTACTTGCAAAATTAGTAATTATTGTACTGCTTCCATAGACTGTATTGAAGAACAAAGCGGTACTGTAATTGCTAAATTGTGTTCTACTCATTATGGTCATGAACCCTCAGTTGAATATCTTCGGTTGACTAAATCTGATAAATCCGTAATTGCAGATAAATTAGCCCAAGGTGTGCCACGTGATGTTGTCATAGATAATGTTCGAGCAAGTGTTGGAGAAAATCTTGATCGGATTCACTTTCTTACAATGAAGGATATTAGAAATATTGAACGTTCTTTTGGGATAAAATCTGATTCAAAACAGAAGCCAAATGTTCAAGGATTTGCTAGTGTTAATGAGTGGGTGAACGATATGGATAAGTTGGGTGATGAAAGCCCTATTATGTTTTACAAGCCAAAAAATACACCTAAAGTTTTATCTGATGATTTTAAATGTCTTGATATTAGTGATTTTTGTTTAGTTTTAATGACCAAAGGACAACAAGAAATATTTAGGAAATTTGGACAAAATGGTGTTTTTTATTTAACATGGTTGAATATAAGCAATGGCTATGATTTGTCATTATTAACTCTTATGGTTGCTGATGATTTAAATGAAGCATTTCCAGTCACTTATATGATTTGCAGTAGAATTTCTAAGGAAATAGAAATTCTGTTGTTCAAAATCATTCAAGAAAAATTGGGTTCATTTTGTGCAAGAGCTATTATGACCGATGATAGAAAATCACTGTATGATTCCTGGTGCTCTGTGATGGGATTTGTTCCTTATCACTTACTTAGTAATCGATTTGTTGATGCTGACTGGAGAGATAGATTGATAACTGTACAAAATGAAGATGTTCAATGTGCTGTTTATGAAGTACTTTATTCATATCTTAGTTGTACAGATTCAACAAAATTTGAGGAAAATTTAAATGCATTTATTAAACACTTAAAGGAAAATGATGACACATTGGTTTTTGGTTTGTACTTTGAAGATAATTATTTGCATAGAGTTCGATTATGGGCAGGGTGTTATGATAAAAAATGCGTAGGAGTAAATGAACATCTAAATTTGGACATTGTTTACAATGAACTTTTAACTGTTTGTAATAATAAAGGTAAATTCTCAAAATTGTTGGATAAAACCCTTCAAGGTTTGCTGACAATAGTTAGAGATAGGCAACATAACAGAGTTCAGAAAATCACTAAGCAGGCACAAGAATTGGGTCATCATCATGCAATTTCAATGAATATTAACCTAGAAGGGATTCAGGCCATAGAAAACAGAAAATGGCAAATCAAATCTGAGAGTGCTAATTTAATGTTCACAGTTACTCGAAAAACTTATGAATGTAGCATTAAATGTCCTCTGATTTGTTCAGATTGCAAAATGTGTGCCCACATGTTTGAGTGTACTTGCAAAGTGTATAACTTCGACAGAACAATGTGTAAACATATTCATGCTATTGGTAGGCTATTTCAAAAAAGCTTAAAAGTTTTAGAGGGAATTGATTTAGGATGCTCATCTGAAAGAAGTGAAAATGAGGATGAGAATTTAGAATACGATGCAATAAAATCTGTTATTCAAGAAAAACCAAAAGTATTGGAATGGAAGGAGAAGGAAGAAATGGAAGTTCAAAATATAAATTCTGATTCTGTACAAGAAGAGCAAAATTCAATAGAAGATAATACAAAGTGTAAAGTGGAGGAAATTGTAGATTCAAAAAATGAAACTGTAGAAGACAAACAGAAAAAGAGAGTAAAAGGTCACACAGTGGGAAATAAAATTAGAAATCTACTTCAAAGTATAGAAAATGGTATCAGTGGAATCAATGATCCAATTGTATTGAAAAAAGTGTTTATCAAGCTTAAAAAAGTTAAAAATGTTTTGGAACGTGATTCAGATATCAGTAAATCTATGAAAAGAGGTAGAGGACGTCCTAGGAAAGTAAAACTTGAAGAAAATAGTGTGTTATTACCTGCTAAGAGAAAAGTTGGTCGCCCCAGAAAAGTAAAAATTGAAGAAGAAATTCCTAAAGTGAATGGTCCTAGAAAATTGCAAGAAATTTTACATGATGAGTTGCTTGAAGAAATTTCTCAGCGAGAAAATTCTTCTGATGAGGGTGATGAAAATTATACAAGTAATGAGGATTGCAAGAAAGAAAATGTAGTCGCTCAGGAACAGACACATATTCCAAAAAAAAGAGGGCGAAAGCCAAAAATGAGAATAGAAGCAAGAACTGATGAAAAGGAAGAGGATGCAAAGAAAATAAAAATAGAAGTTGCTGAAGTTACAGAATATTTACATAGGAGAAGATCTAAGAGAAATATAAAAGTTAGAAATTTTGACCTTGGTGACTGTTGTGGAAAACGGACTGATTTAGTTCTGCCAAAGGGTAAAGGAGAGGTTGTTTGTTCAGAGACTGATAAATCGCCTGTAAATCCTCAAGAAAATAGTACTAAAATAAAACAGAATGGATCTGCTGAAAATAATCAAGTAGAAAAAGATAATGGAACTAGTGTTATTAAAGTAGTTAAAAATAGTTGCACTACATCTGAAAGTGTACAGATGGAAACAGAAAGTGTTAGTAATAATGATGTTAGTATTAAAAATAATGATTCCATAAGGTCTGTAAAAGAACCTACAAAGCTTTCTGACACAATAGTTAATATCAATGAAAAAACCCAAGAAAGCAAAGTTAATTGCTAAAAGAAGTTACTGTCACAAATTCTTCCATTTTTCCATTTGCACATTGTTTAAGTGGGAGCTGAAAACAAATTTTTGTTTCTAGTATGTTAATGGAATAACTGAATGTTTTGAGAGATTTGAATGAAAATGTAATATTGGTCCATTTATGTAATTACATCACTAGGAGATCTTCAAAACCTCCATTAAATAGCAGCTGAAAAAATGTTTACTTATGATAATCAGTATATTTTTATCTTAAGTATTGTAGGTTTTAATTTTTTATTAATTTTGTTATAGAACATTTATGCTATCTGAATAACATTTTTTGTTTTTACTTATACATACTGTTCTTAATTTGTATATATTTTCCATGTATATATTAGCTAATTAAACTGATATACAACAGTGTATTCAGTATATTTTTCTTTATTCTTATTTATGCAAGGCAGTTTAGCATAATCAGTTTTAAAGTACAGTGGTGAAAAACTTTAAAAATGTGTGTATGATTAGTTTAACTAAAAATTATAACTTAGTTTTTTTAAGATTGTGCCTTAGATGAGCTCTTCAACATAACTAATTTTTTTTCAGTGCTCTTTTATTTATACTACTGCATAATATTTTGTTTTATTTATTTTTTGCACTTTCACTACTGAATAAACGATAAATAAAAAAAAAAATGCTTGAATTTAGGTTTCATTATCAAGTGCATTCTATTTCAGTAACTTTCTTTTTGGTGTTGAATTACAAATGATCCATTCGAAATCAACTTTGGTTTCCTATCCAATGTTGGGTTTGTTTGAAAAATAATTGTTAGATTATCGTTCACAGTTTTCTTAGTGATGCCTGAGCATGGTTTTTTATTGTTTTGAAATATACCTTTTATTTCTCTTTTTTTTTTATCAATGGACTGTGAAAGTGATCTGAATTGAAAAATTGAATTCATTTGGTAGAATTTATACATTATACAATGTATTTTTTCAAATTTATTTATTTTTATTTTTTTCATTGTTTATGAAATTAAAAAGATAAATATTATTTTTTTTTAATATTTTGTATGGACCTCAATATCATCGGCTTAAATCTTATCTTATGGATAAAATTTTTTTTTATATATGGAATTCAGGTGGTCAAGACTGCATACAGACTAATTTCAGTATTCGAACTAATAGTTGTTCGAAGTATGAAATTCTGGAGACCAAATGAAGGAAGTGGTGGGCCAAGACAAAATAATGACTTATGTGATGTTTCAGAAATTTTATTATAAATAATTACTTTTTTTTGATCTTGTGATTTTTTTTTTTTTACAATATCCTTTTACTTTTGATGAAACTTTCCTGTTAAGTACAAGGATCATTCAATTATAAACCAAAATTTGCTTTACATAGCTTTATTGATTTTAGATAAAATTACAAATTACTTTATTTTTCTACATAGTTTCCTTCAACAGAAATACATTTCCTCCACCGGATAGATGATTACAAAATTAAATATTTTTCTCATCCCTTCATCAAAAAACAAGAACTGCCTCAACAACCAATTGCACACATAATTCTTGACTGAAGCATCATCTTTGAATCTTTTCCCCCTAAAGCTTCTTTTAGCTAACCATACATCTTGAAATCACACAGTGACAAGTATGGACTTTATAGTGGGTATTTTAATAGGTGCCTCAGTGAGAAGATTTGGAACCTACCTTGCCGACACTTTGCTGTAACCAAGAATGTCTAACAACATTGTATACACATTCCCAACACTTATGCACACCTCTGATTCAATTTCAACAATGGTTAAGTGATGGTCACCTTCCACAATGTCATGAGCCTGAATGTTATCATGATTAACACTAGTTCGTGACTTTCATTCTCCACTGTATCACAGCCACTTCAAAATTGTTTAATTCACTCTAACACTTGAGTTTTTGGCAGAGCAGCATCTCCAAACTGTCCTGTAGTTGAGTTAAAAATGACAGAGAATTTGACACCATTAGCAAGAAATCAGATTATAATTCGTTGCACAACAGACGATGGTACTTCCTACTCAAGACAGTCTGCTGGTGACATGAGAACATGATCTATGGGCATAGCCAGCCACTAATATCCAACTAACTGCCCAAGACGTCTCACTACATTCACTACTTTTCCTCAGTCTACGCAGCAAAATTCCAGTTTATATTTGAATGACCCTTGTAAATTCATATAAAATAGCTGAATAGACATAAGCATTACATAAAATAAAATGCATTAATTGTAACATTGTTGGAAATTACATATTTTGCTAATGTTAGTAAATGATCCAGTAAAAATATTTTTAAAATAATAAAACCGTTTTATCACCTTTAGGCTGTGATTAAATTTGTGTGTTTTTTTTATATATTAGTTTTCTAACATTCAGTACTGCTGAGTAATGTAGCCCAGGCATATGTTTCCTTGAGGCTTGTCTAAATTCCTCCTTGTTTTACAGACCCCTTGATTTGTAAGGGAACAATCCCTCATTTCAGCAATTGCTTTCCAATGCAAGATTTCTTACTACAGAAATTCCCAATAATTTTTGTAGCTTAACAATTGACTCAATATAAGGTCAGTCAGTTTAAGATTAATAATATGCCCTTGCATGTTTTTATAGATTTGGTTTGATTTTTATTATCACTGAAAGATTATTTTGAAAACATGAACAAAAGTTTTGGCTTTTTGTTTGCTTTGATATTGTTATATCTGATAGAACTAACTGTATTGCATAGTAATAACCTGTGTTTTGTATAATAATATAATAAAAAAGCATTAAAGTTGTGGTCTAGATAGAAAGTACATCCCTTACAACCTAACTTATTGCTTCAGGAACGTCTCTGTATGTAAAAAAAATTGAAAAGTGTGAAAAAATCCTAATAACCCATTTAACAACAGTTTCTGTATTTCATCTATGTTAAATGCAATTGGGTGCAATTTCCCTGAATGTTTTTAGCATTTATTGTATGCAAATTTAAAAATAAATATATATAAAATGTAGAATATATGTGGATTTTAGTATAAATAAACGATAATAAAAAACACATTGTTCAAAGAAAAGATATTTAAGTATCTTGTGCACACTAATTAGTTCCAGAGATAAGCAAATTTATACCAAGCATGAATGTTTGGAGACTAAATTTTGATTTTATAAATTTATGTCTGATCATTATCATTCACTATATGATAGAGTCAGATTTATGATTTAAATTTGGATACAGATGCATGATAAATTTATTAGTTTACATAAGTAGAATGTGTATAGTTATTAACAACGGAAATTTCAAATCATTTGTGTAATAAATTTTTGAATAAATATAAAAGAATGTCAAGCATTGTTGGATTAAAGTATCTATCTTTGAACTGAATCCTACAGTTGAATCAATATTTAAAATACTCTCCTAATTTAAAACATCTTATTTTATTTGTTGTTTATTGTTACTTATTAATTTAACGAAATTTAGTATTATCTTCTTAAGGGTAGATATTATACTTTAATATTAACATATGTAAAATTATGGACACTCATACATTTCATTTAAAGAATGATGTTGGAAGTTATAACAAAAAAAAAGATTTAAATGAAAATTTACAAAAAAAAAAGTTTCCTTTTAGTTTAAACGTGTTTGTAAAGTAAAAATAAGAGTTACAAATGTAAACAACACTAATAAAGATAATCAGTCAAATAACATTCTAAACATAAAAATAAATAGTAAATCGAAAATATAATACAAACAGTTCCTTTGGAAGGTATATAAAAATTTTGTTTTCTTTTATGTATGTATGTCATTCTTTTTTATTAGGAGAAAAATTGTTTATAATCAAAATATATAGTGAATGATTTGCCAAGCATCATTCAACAATAAGGCAGATCATGTGACTTAAATATAGGAATTGACATGTCAGACTTCAGACACGTCAGACAGTGTATGACAGGTTTAAATTTGTTCACTGTAGGCTGTCAGTTGTTACCTATAGCTAAAAAGGTATGATTTAAAGGGTGCCTTAAATTAGAATCAGTGCATTTACATAAAATGTTGTATCTAACTGTGTATAAGTGCTAAAGAAACGCATGAAATTAGTTTATAATGAGGTTATGGAGACCATGAAGACAAATTGGAAGTTATATGAGCAGTTTTGTAATGGTTGTTAAGCGGATGAAAACATGTAGTGTGGGTTGTCTTTTAATATCAAAAACCTCAGAAAATATTGAAAGAGCAAGCAAACTGATTTGGTCAAACAGGGAAATCATTTTAGTAAAATCTCTGAAGGTCTGAAAATCGCGGGTAGTTCCATTTAAAACATTTAACTAGAGATTTGAACAGGAAGTGAGCGAGTGGAAAATTTGTTCTTTGCATTTTGATTGCAAAACAGATGCAAAAGTGTTTGTCAGTTTCATTTGAGTTGCCCAATCATTCTACTTTGTATTCTAACTTTTTAAGAAATAAAACTTAATCTATGGTAATGATCCCATGATCAGAGTTCTTAATAAAATTATCCAGTTTTCCTCTTGTAATAAAACTGCATCAATTAAAGTTCAACATCAGATATTGCCTTAACCTTGATGAAAATGTGTGAGCTGACTTTGTACCTGGGAATATTGCAAAGAACATTTAATATAAAGCTTTGGTGTATTGAAAAATGATGTAGAAAATAGACAAACCTTTGTTTGTCCAAGCAAACATCATAACATTACTCATTGCACATCATTTCTGTTATAACAATTTTGGTTTAATAGAAGAGCAAGTAGAAAATTATCTACACTTTTTGTTCTAAAATTCATTTACAGTAAGGTAGATGTTAAACATGTACACAATTTTTCTACATAGTCACCTTCCTTGTTAATGCACTTTGTCCAACAGTCCATAAGCATATTCCTTTCAAGAGGGCTTTCAGTTGATCGTGAAGCTATTTTTACATCACTCTTCCTGCACATCTAAGTCTGTGGAAAATTGACAACCTCGCAAAGCATCCTTGAGTAGCCCAAACAAATGAAAGCTGGAGGGAGCAAGATCTGGATTGTAGGAAGGTGTTCAGTACCTTAAAGTTCAACTTGTTAATGGTAGTTATGGGCGCCATTTGTCATGCAAAAATAACACTAGACTTCATGTAAGCTGAGCTTGTTGTGAATGAATGTATGGGTAGATCCATGACTGATGATCAAAGAAGATGCTACCTCATCATTGGTAACTCACCTATTCATCCGAATCATCTTTCAAGCTTCCTGAATCTTGTTTGTGTTGAATGTTGACAGGCATCCTGCTCCCTCTTCAAGCCTCACACTTGTGCAGTCACTTTTAAACTTCTCAATCCACAAAAAAAATGTTATATTGTAAAGTGCTGTCCCTGAATTGTGACCAAAGTCTGCCATGGATTTTAGCCCTATAAATCTGAAATGCTTTCATTGAATCTTAGTAAAAGCTATTAGTTTTCTCTTATTCAGGGCTCCTATACACTTCTAAATTCTGCAACCAGGGTGATAGAAAGTAGGCCTTAGGACAAAAGCTCATTAGGATGGTTTTATGCTGTAGTGTGTATGTTAATAATATTTATTTACCTAATGCAACTTGTAAATTACAAAGGAGTATGAGAAAAACAATTAATCTATCTTTTCATATTGAGAAAAAATGTAATATTCAAAAATATTAAGAAAAATTATAATTGTGATGGTCAGATATGCATAATGAAGATAGTAACATTAATTGCTTTCTTCTTTTAATAATTGTTCTGAATACATTCCCCTGGAAATTTATGTTTTTTGCAGGTTCTTAGGTTAATGGATCTGTATATTAATATTTTAGTGTTGCAATATACAAGGTGTGATAAAAAAATATGGTGAATTATGTTATAAAAAATAAAGTAAAAAAATTACCTTAAATATGAATTAATCTCCTTCAAAGTACTGTCCTTGTCTAGCAATACACTTATCCCAAAGTTGAATCCACGACTGGAAGCATTTCTGGAAGGCTTCTTTTGGAATGGCTTTCAGCTGCTCTGTCATGGCCTTCTCAATGTCAGGAATGGTGTCAAAATGTTCCCCTTTTAGCACATCTTTTATTTTTGGGAAAAGCCAAAAGTCGCATGGTGCTAAATCTGGTGAGTAAGGTGCATGTGGACAGACAAGAAGACTCTTAGCGGCCAAATGGTTTAATTTTTTCTCTCTCTTCTCAAGTACATATTCTTTGTTAAAGTCAAATTTTGATAAATTTTCTTTTAACAATTTCATCTGTTAGATTAATCAATGACTCGCAAACAATATGCTGGCAGTAAAATGTTCTATTTGTTTAGCACTTTGTATACACTACAATATGAAATTTTATTATGGCTAGAATATTTAGCTTTCATTAAGCTGTCTGGGAACTATTTCAATTACTGATATTGCTTTTCTCATTTTGAGCTATACTTTTCAATAGATTTTAACTCAATCCAACATCTTATCAACAATTTTATTTTTCTTCACTTTATAATTAATGTAAGCAGATCTCTTTCAGCCAGCAACGTACACTGTAACGTTTTAGTCATTTGAGATTATGTGACTGTAGTCCTCCATATTCTTTTGTCATTTCTCTTTTCTTCTACTTTGATCCCTAGCTGGCGGCTGCTGAACTTTTCTCACAACGCTTCTCCTTGCTTTATAGTCTTTAGCAATGATTCTGGCCTGGTCGAGGTTAGTTCACCAATTCCTCAAGTCATCTGCAACTTGTTTTATTCAAATTTTCTTTGGCACAAATCTTTGAATTTTCCATTGAGTAGGATGTTGCCTATAAAGGAGTCTTTGTGACAAACAACGCTTTGAAAACCACCATACGTTATTACTTAATAAATGAGGATATATTTGATTGTAAATGAAGTGTAGTTCTGTAAAGTGTTAATGTTTTTTTTTTTTTTTTTTTTTTTAAACCTCCTGGAACCACCATTAGGTAATACATCAGAGGATGAAGATGAATGATGTGTAGCATGTGTGAAAATGCCATGCCTGACCGGGATTCGAACCTGGGACCTCTGGATGAAAGGCAGAGATGCCACCACTCGCGCCATTGAGGCTGGCGTTAAAGTGGTTGCCATTCTAATCTATATCTATTTTACTAAATTGGGCCAATAATGAATGACCTTTAATCAGGCACCTGGGAACATTAATTAAGTTAACATTAAGTATTGAAATAACATTAAGTTAATGAAATATGTAAATCTCATTGGGAAGATACTCTACACAGCAACCTTTTTGAATCTACTTGAGCTATCATTGAACTTATATAAGATTTAAGGCAATGAATTGATTATAAACTGAGATGTAATAACTAGACTGATTGAAATATTATTTTATTCCTTTAAATTCTTTTTTGTAAATCTCATCCAGTAAGCAAATCATCCTTTCTGTATTCTTCAGACTGTTTTTCCAGAATTGTTAAGTTTTTTGTAGTAGAGTTTATTTTTTTTATTGTTTCACCTCTGGAACCACTGTTAAGGTATATCTTCAGAGGATGAGATGAATGAATTGTAGCGTGTGTGAAAAATGCCAACCCTGACCGGGATTCGAACCCGGGACCTCCGGATGAAAGACCGAGACGCTACCACTTGGCCACAGTGGCCGGCTTTTTGTAATAGAGTTAGTTATAGTAACTGTAATTAATTAATTTGGTTAGCTAAAATATTTGTTAGAATTTTTTTTTTTTTTCAGAAAGAAAAATCACACAGAGATCCTCATAAAAATGTAGCCTTTTGAAACCTCTAAAGGTTTTCAACTTTAGCCTAAAATGCAGTTTCAGTTAAATAGTAATTAGGTTGTCCATTGCTAATGTTATTATGCTTCACTGATGTAAGTTCAACTAATTGAGCAGCAGTTTTAGAGACACCCAGATTTTTTTGTAGATCTGGATTTTCTTTCTGTAGTACTAGTCCCAGATTAGGGTACCCAAAATTTGAGCATCTTTCAATAGATAAAACACTCTTCAAAGCAATTTTATTTACTTTATAACTTAAGAACTACTAATACAATTTGTCATACCCATAATAAAATTTACATGGCAGCAATATATTTATTAAAAAGTTTGTATGAAAAGGACAAAACGTAATCTTTATAAATCAAAAATTCATGTTTGGATCACCCAATATAGAGGCTCCCGGCCTGTTTTATCATTACTCGACTTTGCGTCCCGCCATTCACAGTGGTTTTTCTTACACTCTGCAGTGTAGGACGTCTCTGAGATGCCAATGCTCGGTCATGGCGGCCCTACATAAGGGTCTGCGCAGCCTTGTTACATCCCTTCGCGATACGGTTTTTATATATTCATCATAGCGAAGAGTGATGTTTTGGACAACCTTAAGCCTTTTTTGGAGTGAGGAGGGCTACAACGTTCCCTATGAAAATGCATGGGGCGTAGGTCAGAATTGGCAAGACGTAAAGCCGATATGAGTATTTTATTTGTCAGTGGAATGGGGCTGGTGCGGTTAAGTACTGGGAGGCTCTGGCTGCCTTTGCCCTTTGGGTCACATGCTGTGCTTATTCTCTCTCCTAATCTAAGCCGTTTATCCAGACACATCCGAGATACTTGAATTTCGTCCCGAAGGGGATTTTCTCCCTGAGATTTCAAATTGTCTGGCCGGAACACGTTACTTGCATGTGAATACCACTGCCACGGACTTTTCTCCGTTGATCTTGATTCTCACATATCGAGCCACGATTCCACAATATTCAGTTGTCGGTTTGGTCTCGCTGTAGCATAATCCACGTTTCGGATTCGTTATAAAGCATATCGTTCGTTTATAAAAATGACGAAAGCACCGCCCCCTGGGAAACTTGGCGGCAACCGCTCTAGTGAATGATACGGATCCTCTCGCACTATGAATTGTCATCCCAGTAGGTAAAACCTTATCAATTTGACATGACGGTCGTGTAGGCTAGTTTATGTAGAAGGCCGTCATGCCAAACTTTATCCAAGGCTTTTAGTCCGGTCGGTATATGATTTAAAACGGTTATATTTGGTCTTTTACTATATCTTTACTTTAATTTTTGCACCAGTCCCTTACAAATCTCGTTAGAAAATACTAAAAAAAAAGGGTGCTTAAACTATTTATTAACAAAATGTAAAAAAAAAAAAATCACAAAAATATACACTTTTTTCAACTATTTTCCTAGATAACACGATAACTGTTCATTTTTGAGAAAAGATCAAGAGAAAGAAGTTTTATCAATTTTTACACATAATATCATAGGTTGCAAATCGAGAAAAAAAACCATTATTATTGATGCAAAAATAGCAATAACTCAAAAAAAGAAGATTTTTGGGGCTTTTATTAAGTACTTATATTACACACAGGACCTTGAGTTTTTGATTCAAATAACTTTTTGATATGATAAAGCGACACAACAAAATCGGTTGGACAGTTTGTGCAATTATTTTGTAATCTAGATCTTTTTTTTTAACCTCCGGAACCACCGTTAAGGTATATCTTCAGAGGATGAGATGAATGAATTATAGCGTGCGTGAAAAATGCCATGCCTGACCGGGATTCGAACCCGGGATATACTTATATAACAAAACCAGGTTATAATTAATAACAGATTTCAATGTTGCCAACATTGTAAATGGGAAAACCTGTGCAGCTGCTAAAAAAAATTAAACCTTTGAAAGGCATTATTTAATCGTTATTAAATCTGTTTTTAAGAACCAGAATTTATTTACTAAAAAATGAATAAAAAGAGAACTTTACTAGAATTCATGAAATTGCAGAATTCTTATTCGTAATTTGTATTGCTATACTTGTGTACTGCGATTTCGTAGGTAATTCTGATGAGTGGGAGCCATCATTAAATAAGATTGAGAACAAAATTGATGGTGCAGGTAGGGAATGCTCCCTCTCAAGGTAGTTACGTTTCGTAAGATGCTTTTTGTGTAAGCTTGCAATCGTGATCTCTGTTTATATTGCTATTGACGTTTTTTGTAAATAGTAAGGATTTTGCCTAACAGTTGAGATGTCAGAATATGAAGTCGCGGAAAAAACTCCATTAAAACTAAAAATTGATTGTGGTACAAAAAAGTAAGTTTTTGTATTTGTGTTATTATGAAATAGAATTTTATTTTCAATCCTAACCTTAAGATGTTCGTAATTTAGAAATCTTATTTTTGAAAAAAAAAGAGAATGTATTTTTTATTTCTACTTTGTTGTATTATACTGCTGTATTAATAACTGCTCAGGTGTTAATGATTTATTATACTTCAAGTTGAACTGGCTGATTAATTTTGTTAACTTATAGCATAAGTTCCTTGTTAAAGTATAAATTATATGCAAATGTAATATACTGTGGTTATAATATTGAATTTTATTGGTTTAAAATAATAAATATTTTACAATTAATGGATTTTGTGTAAACCTACTTCGGTCTTTCTGTAATAGGAAAAAGAAAAAACATAAAAATGAAAAGAAACTTCTGGAACAGGTGTCGAAAGTGTTAGAGACAACAGAACGTGAAAAAAAAGCGATTTATGAAGTTAAACCAACAAAAGCAGAGATTGCATTTCAAAAGATGCAAGAAAAAATGGTTTGTTAAATCTTTTAATCAATGTAAGCTTTAGGTTATGTTTGTATTTAGCAAATTCAATAATTGCAACTATTTAAAATGCACGCAGTTCTTAACTTTTAGTTTCATTAAAAGAGTCCTTAAGATAATATGCTTGTGTAAAAACCCAATGCCTTGTTAAAAACTGAATACAATACATGTGAAACAGGTGTTGGATTTTTAGGTTAGGATTTAATTGACTGAAGCCACATTTCATTCAGATTTGAGTTTTAGTAAGTTGTGTATTATTTATTAAATTATCTAAAGTATTATTATTAATTAATTATTTTAAATGTGTAGTTTTTTCATTTATACTCAAAAAAAGTGAAATGCCAGTGAATACCTGCTTAATTGACTGAATAAAAAGTTTGAAATAATTATGGTTTGTAACTTAAGAGTGTCTGAGTTGTACTTAAGAGTGTACAGTTTATTTATCATAGTAGTATTATTTTATCTAAACACTAGATACAGCAATTCCTGACTATAATGATTGTGAAATAAATTCACCAAATACGTCTAAAAATTAATGAACACTATGAATGTTTTACAAAACTGTATGCAAGATGCGTTTTAAATCCATTTTGCTGTAAATCTGTTCTTAAAATAATGTGTATTTCTTTCCTTCTGATAGGTTCAATGATGCAGGTTCTTTGATAAGAACTCGCATATAATATGAATGGTATGTTTTAAGTAAGATCTGTTTTTTAATGCAAATAAAACTAGTAAAGCTGTTGTAAAAGACCTTTTTGTATCTCAGTCTTTACATTTAGAATACTTTTCTGTTTAATCATTTACATAGTGTTTTACTAAGTTGTTTATGCTCACACCATAGAAATCAGCCACTTGTGAAAATAACCAGTCTATAGCTGTTGTTCTCACTTCTTTATCAGTATGAAACCACTGACTGCAGAGAAACTTCTTCAGATAACAGAACAGTTGGTGCTGTACAGTGGGTGGTCTATTTGCTCCCATCCAAAAGATCTGATTTAACAATAGAGTTTGAACAGTAGAATGAGGTCGTGCACCAACAAAACTCACAGTAGACCACCTCACTTATTTGTATGGCCCGTTGAAGCTTCATCAAAGTGTTGCAGTATGCAGCTGAGTTTATTATTGTCTCTTTGGACATAAAATTGACTAACAGGACACCATGTCTATCCCAAAACAGAGTTACCATAATCTTGCATGTTGACATTGTCTGTTTGGCTTTCACTTTGACTGGAAATGTGTGTTGCTATTTCATTGACTGTTACTGTGATGTGATAAACCCATGTCTCATCCCCTATGACAATGTGATCCAAAAGATCTCTCCTTCCTCACAGTATTGGGTTAAAAACGTTAAAGCACTAGCTATTCTCCTTTTTTGGTATTTTTCAGAAAGCAGCCTGGGAGCCCATCATGAGTATTTGAACTGCAATATTTCAGAAACGATTTTGTGAAAGTCAGCAACAAAATGGAAATTGTGAATCGCCAGTCTTCATGAATTTTTGTGTCAACTTTGCACACCCAATCATCTGTGATTATAGAAGGTAGTCCCGATGATGAACATTGTCTCGCCTATCATTGAAAAGTCCTACCCATTTATGTGTTTACTGCCACTCATTGAATAGGCCTGTAAACCTCACAAATCAGATTTTTTTTTTCTGGGTGAAAAGTGAAAAATGCGAGGCATTATTATCACCCGGAACTCACAAATCTGATGATGAATGTCCGCTACTGACTTGTTCCTTACAATCAAAAGTCGAATCACAGAATGCATTTCACAATATAAACTGTTCACAAGGTAACACTTCAACTGCAAATCGCATCTGCATTTATGCAAGGCTTGCCGGGAGACAAGGTTTATGCACGTTTGGACAGCTACACAAAATTTACAGCTGCAGTCAGACCTCCCTTAAAAATAGTCTTGTATAGATTCTATACACTATGTTTTTTACCTATGTAAACGTAAGTTTTTATCTTATTAAAATGTAATGAAAATTTTTTGAATGTTCTGTTGCAGCAAAAGGAACGGATTATGCAGAAAGCTTCCATGACTCATAAACAACGTGTAGAAGAATTAAATAGGCACTTAGATAGTTTGACGGAACACTTTGACATACCAAAAGTTAGCTGGACAAAATAAACTGGAGTATTTTTTCTGCTACTGATTGCGTTTAATTTTATTTTCCATAAAAGTTTTATTTATATTATAATTTGTAAATTTATTTAAAGGAATATATAGGTATATATTTTATTGCAATAAAATAAAATCACAGTACTTACAACATATGTTGGTAATGTGAATAATTATTTTGTTTGTAATGTATTATTATTATTTTTTGATCTTTCTAAACTAACACAAGAATGTTGTAGCAGTTTTTAGACACATATATGGAGCAATTATATCACATAATTGCTCCATATATTCACACTTGGCAGCAAATCAACTGTAACTACTAACATGTACTGATTGTTCAGTGTAATCAATAAAAGTGATCATATATTAAAGCAGTAGGCCTCCAGTAGGTTCCACATCACTACTGTGTATTCATGTGTAAATAATGCAGAATTGTATATAAAATTATAATCGACTCAGGTTAGAAAATGCTGTTTGAGGCTTTTATATTAATTATCACTCTTGCTTTTAAATTAATATGTTTAAAATAGTCATGCTTAATGTGTAATTTGTTGAGGTATTGTTCTTGTACTTGGACCAAGCTATTTTTGACACACATGCTTGTCTGTATATTAATATCTGCTGTTGATTGAAACATTTGTGACATATTCATAAATAAAAACTTTTCTGTGTAATAAAATCTGAAAATTTATTGATTAGATTCATAATATAAAAAAAAAATTCCTTAATTATGTTCCTGAGCTCAGCTTTTCTTGTATTAAATCATTTTGGCATCTTTTCTTCTTTAATTATATTTCAGTATTTAATCATTTTGAACTGAAATATGTGATTAAAAAAGTTCAGTAATGTAATCCAATTTCCTTAAAATCAAAAAAAAAAGAAGCCAGATCACCTATAACTAACTTGTTATATATTTATCTTTATTCCTTCATCTAACTACCTTTTATTTATGAGCATCATTCAGTAGAATGTTAGAGGTCTCTTTGGTCCCGCATTGAAGATGTTAAGAGTATTGGTGCATGTACATAAAACCGTTAATCATGTGTTTCCAAGAAACGCATGTATTGGAAAATGATGTGGTTACATTCAGAGGTTATAACAGTTAGAGATACGATTGCCTGTTAGATAGCAGAGAGAGTGGTGGTGTCGCTATTTTCATGCGAAATGAGGTGACTGCTAGAAGAATACAACTAGTTACACTTATTCCTGCTATTGCTGTTAAAATCATGGTCCCTTTTAAAATACATATTTGCAATATGTACCTCTCACCAAACTCTGAGTTCAGTGCTCTAGAAATTTCAAATCTCCTCGCCCAAATACCATCGTCGGCGTTAGTAGTAGGAGACTTCGATGCCCGTCATGTTTCCTGGGGCTCATCTTTCTGCACCCCTCCATAAAGTATGATAAACCGATTGAGACAAGATTTGGATCTTTGTCTACTGAATGATGGTTCATTCACATTCATGTCCTCATCGTCTGGTGTACGGTCCAACATCAACCTCTCCTTGTGTACACTTAATTTACTCCTGCGTCTTATTTGGTCTGCTTGTGACGATCTTCACGGTAGTAACCACAGACCAATTGTTATAGCATTTGGTGTCAATCACAAGGTTAATAAAGGTCCATGGAGATGGATTGTTGAAAAGGCAGATCGGAATGGTTATCACAATGCCTTCCCATCACAATATAGGATGGTGCAGACATCCTTGATGAATTTTTCACCTTTATGTCTTTCATACTTAAGAATGCTAATAGATGTATTCTACAAACATTGGGAGACCCTAGACGTCCTTCCGTTCCATGGTGGAATTATGATTGCCAACACGCTATTAGGAAACAACAGCAAGTGCTGCGCAAATTTAACTGCAGGCCAACCAATGAACATCTCAATTTGTACTGCAAAGCTAGAGCGGAATATCGCCGGGTATTCTTACACTCTAGGTGGAAGTAGTGGAGGAAATACATGGACACCATCTCACGTACTGCTCCCATGTCTGCTGTGTGGAAAAAGATCCGTACAATCTGCAGATCAACCAATACAATCCATTCTCGAACTCATCACAATACCATCGGCAGTGGCCAATAACTTGGCAGGTTGTTTCTGATCGGTTTCCCTCGCCACAGCATGTAGTGACAAATTTCAAAAATATAAATTACAAATGGAATTACTATCTATTAACCTTGGTGATTCGGTCGGTGAAACGAACACTCCATTCTCATTCAACAAGTTGTCATATGCACTTACAAACTCATGTGATACTTCCCCTGAACCTGATAACATTCCTTTTAGCATGCTCACATCTTCTTAATTCAGCGCTACTACACTTATTGAGTATCTATAATAATTTATTCTCCTCCCAAGTTTTCCCTTCAGTCTGGTCAGAAGCCATTGTCATACCAGTACCTTAACCTGGCAAAAGTAAAGAAGCCCCTCAAACTACTGCCCTATTTTCTTGACAAGCGTGTTATGCAAATTAATGGAAAGAATGGTGAACCGCAGACTTACATGGTATTTGGTGAAACATGGCCTTTTATCTCCAGAGCAGTGTGGTCTCCGACAAGGACTACTGACCATTTAGTGTTATTGGAATCGGCAATCCAAAACGCTTTCCTTCTCCGCCAGCACCTTGTCACTATCATTTTTGATATTAGAAAAGCGTATGTATGATATGGCCGGGCTACATGGGATTCTTAACACCCTTAAAGAATGGGGAATTAAGGACAATATGCTTGCATTTATTAAGGGTTTCTTGAATGACTGAACATTCTGTTTTCTCCTTTAGACGAATGCGTCATCTACTCTTCAGTGCGTCATACCGTACATAAAATGTTGGATGCTGTACATCATCCTTTCCTTCAACTTGCCACAGGTGCCTTTAAATCAAGCCCTGTTGTCAGCTTGCTTGTTGAATGCAGTGAGCCATCACTTTGGGACAGACAGGACCAGCTTTTAGCAACCTACTGTGTTCGTCTCAAAGGACAGCCAAATCATCCTGCATTTGACTTGGTTCTTGAGAATCCTAATTTAAGAAGATAATAAAGAAGAAACAAAATGTCCCTGTAGGTGTCTGTACCCGTCGTCTAATGCACTTTATAAATGTTGGCTCGCCTTCAATTTTTCCGACATATCCGTGCTCATTATCCTCCTTGGAGAATCAACCTTCTAAATTTCATATTTGACCTTATGACTTACAATAATAAATCAAAACCACCTATTGTCTTCCAGAAAATGTTTTAAAATATCCTTTCCAAGCCAAACGCAGATGCAACAGTATATACTAATTGATCGAAATAAAACAATACCGTTGGTTGCGCATTTTTTGCCAATGATAAAACATGTATGTTTGGTCTACCTGGTATCACAAGTGTATTTACTGCTGAACTATATGCAATAAATAAGGCTCTGAATATCATTAACCCTAATTATCGATATATCCTTATTTGTAGCGACTCGTACAGTGCTCTCCAAGCCCTAGAAAACTTATATTCCAAACATCCTATTGTCAAAGAAATCTATATCGCATAGGAAATGAACGTGCAGATTCCGCAGCCAAGGATGCGTGTAGTCAACTGGATGGTTGACAGACACGCATCTGTAGTAGAGGATTCTACTACCCGTGTTACTACATGCGACTTCATAAACTATATAAAACTTACTTTTTGTGCAAAGTGGCAAGATGGTTGGACGGCTACAGTTTATAACAATCTGCAGTATATTAAAGATTCTGTGTTGCCATAGGATTCTTTATGCAGAAAAATTCGTTGTGAGGAAGTGGTCCTCTGTCAATTGCAGATGGGACATATGAGAGCTACTCATGTACCTTATGTCAGCAGAAAATATGCCACTCTATATAAGATGTGACTGTCAACTAACTGTGTGTCATATCTTGATAAAATGCGGCGTTACGTCCCAAAATTTAAATTACCTGAAAATATTCTCCATATCCTAAGAAATGACAATCAATACAGTGATAGATAGGGTTCTTGGATTCCTATGACATATAAATATTTTTAATAAAATTTAAGATTTACATAGTTTTTTTTGTTATCCGTTAAGGGGCCTTTTACACCCCTACCTTGATTTTTAAGATGCTTTATATTTTAGTTACAAATTTTGTTTTATTTTTAAGATTGAACTGTGATATTAGTTGTAAGATTTACCTTGTGTTAGTTTTAAGTTCTAGATTGTATCTCATCTGTGATATTAGCTTTAAGTTTTAGTCATGTTTAATTTTAATCTAGTTTTTAACATTTTAACTTTCTTTCCCTTGTGATATTAGTTGTAAGTTCTTAGTGAAGTTATCTTTTAAGTTTCTATTTCTTAGTTTTAGTTTTTTCTAAATTTTATTTATTAACTATTTACATTTAATCTGGGGGATAATAATGCTTTAACGTTTTTCATTTCTACAAAACAAAAAAAAAATTTAAGGATTTATAGAATTTAATTATTCAAGAAAACAACTTCTAGGAAATATTAATGCATTCACTTCAAATGCAACTGAAGGACAGTGTTATAACAGTCTTTTATCAAACGCTTTACCTTAAATTCTAATAACAGTATGAAGGAAATAATGTTATTCAGAATTTAATTTTAATCAATGTTTGTTGTTTAACAGTCATTTCAAAGAATTCTTAAACTTGTCCATCAATGAACACATAGACTTTTTGGGGCATAATAATTGTTTTATTCGTTTAAATAAAGACCGTTCTATTAATGAGTGGTACTCAAAAAGGTTATATACAATTTGTATTAAAAAATATAATACACTCATTCACATGGACAAAATTTATGATTCTAATTTATATAGCAATAAGCCTGAAAGTAATATCTATTGTTCATTTAATAATCAGTCAAACAAAAATATACTTTTATCAACAGCCATATGTAACACCAGTCTAACATATGTAACACCAGTATATATATATATATTTATGGTAATCAGCATTCATGTAGATTCTTATTAAATTCTGATAGCCAGGCAAATTTATGCATATATAAATTTGTCCAAAAATTAGAGCCATTAGGACTAAAAATAATCTCCCCATTTCAGGCATAAATAATTCATTCTCTCAATCCAAATACAGTGTTACACTTACATTACAAAAACTTTTCATTTAAAAGTGAAATGGGCTGTTTTATCTGATATTTCAGACAGTCATCCATCAACCACATTTGACATTTCTAATCTTAGTCTTCCTCATAATATATTTTTGCAGATCCCAAGTTCAATAGAGCAAATAACATTGAAATACAGATTGGAGCTTAATTCTATTTTAGTTTTATTTTGCCAGGGAAATTCATTCAAAATTCCATACATCATATTATTCAGGAAACTAAATTGGAATATATACTAAGTATACTTACTACTTTCTTTTCTTAATCTTTTACTTTGTTGGTGCCTTCCTAATAACATTAAGGAGATACCAATACTGTCGTATCTTTTCTTGCTCATAACAATAATAAAAATCTCTTCAACTATACTCTAGAATTTTTGGAAAATTGAAGAAATTAATACTGATGCTATGCTATTATTAATGAAACCTCTACATGTGAAAAACATTTTCAATCAAACACCACTCAAAATCAAGGCAAATTTATTGTGTCGTTACCATTTAAAGATAATAACATTCAACTAGATGATTTTTTGTTAATGCTAAAAACTGATTTATCTCTAGAAAGGTAACTAATTAAATTAATAATGCCAACCTTAAAAGAGACTACTCCTCTTTCATTCAGGAATATTTAGAATTATGTCACATGTCTTTACTGTTACTGTCGCAAATCAATTCCAATGATTTGTTAATTCACAAATTGAATGTGTGTTATTTACTCACCACCCACTATTCAAGCCCTCAAGGCTAAGTATTAAAACACGAGTTATCTAGGGTGGTTCAGCTAAAACCATTAATAGTCTGTCCGTTAATGATACTTTATTAGTCGAACCTGTAGTTCAACAAGACCTATTTTTCATACTACTTGGATTCAAGATTCATAATTGTCTCGTACAGTACTCTGCAAGCCCTAGAAAACTTCTATTCCAAACATTCTATTGTCATAGAAATCTATAACACAATCACCGAATTGAACCATCGCAACAGACAAGCGAGTTTCTTTGTCAAATAGTGAGGTGGTCCTTTGTTGATTGCAGATTGGACGTACGAGAACTACCCACGGGTACCTAATGTCAGGAGAAAATGTGCCAATCTGTACAAGATGTAACTGCTGACTAACTGTGCGTTATATCTTGACAGATTGCATATGTTATGCGGCCTTAGGTGGCAAATTTAAATTACCTGAAAATATTCGCCAAATCCTAAAAAACGACATTACAGTGATAGAGTGTTCTCGAATTCTTGAGATGTCTTAATATTTTTAACAAAATTTAAGATTTACATAGTTTTTTTTCGTTATCCTTAAGGGGTCTTTTACACCCCTTACAGACTTTTAACAATACTCTATATTTTACTTTTAATTTTATTTCATTTGTAAAATGTTATAACATTTCTGTGATATTAGTTTTAAGTTTTAGTGATATTTTATCTGTATTATTAGTTTTAAGTTTTAGTGTTATTTTATCTGTGTTATTAGTTTTAGGTTTTAAAAAATATTTTATTTTTAATCTATTGATATCTATTAAGTTTTTACTTGTCCGTGATATTAGTAATAAGTTTTACTTAAATTAGTTTTTTTTAATAGTTTTTATTTTTATTCATTTATTTGTTATTTTATTTTTAAGTTACTTATAGGCCTTAGTAAACTTTCATTAGGTTTAGTAATTTTTATTTTAATCCAGGTGATAATGCCTCAGCATTTTTCACCCACAAAAAAAAATACTTCTGGCACAATTAGTCGAGAAAGTATTGTCAGCCTTGAAATTAGAAATGACACCTAAAATAATTCTCTGGTCAGATTCTGCTGTAATGTTGTCATGGATAATATCTTGTTCCTCTCAGTGGAAAATCTTTGTGGTCAACAGGGTTTCACAGATTCATGAGCTGTCAAGCACATGTGAATGGCGGCATATTAGTGGGGAGGACAATCCAGCAGATTATATTTCAAGAGGGTTGATGCCAAATCAAATTGGAGAAGTAACCAGATGGAAAGGTCACGAGTGGTTAGCTCAAGACAAGAGTAAATGGCCAGAAAGATCTTATGCAAATGAAACAGAACTGGAAATTAAGAAGAGTGTTCTTGTGATGACAGCCATTGAACAATGTGACCTGTGGACAAGATATTCAGAACTCAATCGTCTCCAAAGAATGACAGCCCTCTGTATGAGGTTTATTAGCAACTGCAAAACACCCATGGGTAGGAAACTTAACGGTCTTTTGACAGTAGATGAGCTAAACGTGGCACTTGAAACATTAATTAGAAGAGCACAGTTCTTCTAATTAGCCAAGGGATAGAAGCTCTGAGAAGGAGCTTCTATCCCTTCAACGAAGTTCATTGGTTCATAATAAAGGTTGTTTAAAAACCTTGCATCCATTTCTAGACAACAAAAATATCATTCGGGTGGGTGGAAGATTCATTAATTCAAAGGTGGACTACAAGCAAAAGCATCCAATTGTGTTACCATCTAAACATCCTCTCACTAATCTAATAATGCAAAATGAACATGTGAGATTACTACATGCTGGGCTACAGCCACTGCTGGAATCAGTGCGATCAAAGTTTAAAGGGTAAACGTACAGCAAAAAGGATTATTCACTAATGTGTTATGTGCTTCAAGGTTAAGCCAGAATCATATGACCAACTTATGGGCAATTTACCGAAGGAAAGAGTCCAATCTGCACGACCATTTTTAAATTCTGGGGTTGATTACTGTGGTCCTGTATCAGTTTGCCCAAGCCATAAACGAGAAGTTGCTCTTGTAAAAGCCTACATTGCTGCTATATTTGTGTGTCTTGCAAAAAAAGTAGTCCACATTGAGTTAGTCAGTGCTCTTACCAGAAGCTTTTCTTGGTGCATTAAAGTGGTTCATGTCACAACATGGAAAATGTGCACACATATTTTCAGACAATGCAACCAACTTCACAGGTGCAAATCATGAGTTAGAATTCTTAAGGGATCTGTTATTACTTAGTTTTTTTTTTTTTTTTTTTTTTTTTTTTACCTCCGGAACCACCGTTAGGTTATATCTTCAGAGGATGAGATGAATG